>JAQIXC010000552.1:0-23799 GCA_034697605.1 Metabelba pulverosa | reverse complement strand
GAAAACCGGTTTAAACGCCAAACGTATTGCCAATCAATGGCCGCATAAGTGAACCCAAACCACGAGAAACTGGTTTTCGGTTTTCAAACCCAACTCTACATATCAGATATCAGATATACCGAATGTGTTATTTAACCATGACATTAATATTTTTATTATATAAAAATGTGTTTCGCGAAAATAATTAACCAAAACAGATACATCAAAGCTAAATAATATGTGTCAAGCTATATCCTATACATTAAATATAAATAATTTAGTCTTTTATATAAACAACTAAAATAATCACAATTTAATACAATAATAGAAACAATAGTCAAAATTGTAAACATAATCATCATGATCAATTTTGGCAACCCATATATCGATGACAAAGTGCACGTAACGACCAGCTCAGGTGTCGTAATGGGACGGACTATACATGAGCTGAACTAAACTGTTAATGAGTTTCTGAGCATATTTTATGCCGAACCACCAACTGCTTTATTTTATTATGCATTATTCTTGGAAATCTTAGCTGTTTTATTAATTTAAACAATATTAAATGCATTGAGTTTTTACACTGTATAATAACATTAAGTATTTGATGTCTATTTACAGTTTAATGTCTATTAACACTAAAATATAAATATTATTTTAAACCATTAATTTGCATCTATAAAATTATACATTAAATATACAAACAATAACTAGTTAACATTAAATAAATATGAATAAATAAAAAATTACATATTAATTAGTTGTACCAAGCTTAAACCTATCTAGACTATAGAATGTCATTTACGCCAATTTGTGACTTTTGCGAAATTTCGTGAATTTTCAAAAATAAAACACAAATAATTCCGAGAAACTGTAAACAAATTAGAATTTATATCAATATAATAATAATAATCAACAAGCTTAAATAACCACTTACTTCATATGCGCGAAAGTAGGTGATTGTAAATAGTCCCCAGCACGAAAATCCAACCCTCTTCAAAGCAACTCGCTCAATTGCGATATTAACCTAGTTGCAACCAAGATAGAATTTTTAAATTACCTAGATAAATTAACCTAATAACAAACTACAATTTTAACAAGAAAATAGTTAAGGTTAAATTATATTTTTAACAAACATTCAAATCCTTAAAAATTATGATTAGCTTGGTAAATTAAATAAATTATAAGCTACAAAACAAGTATATTTATGCTTGCCTTAATCTTTGTCGACAGGGTTGTTTTAGCCATGTAGTTTTTTAACCGCATATTCTTACACATTAAACTGTTTAATATTTTATATGTATTGTTCGCTTCGGAGTTGAGCGACGACGCCGTGAATATGACAAACGATATACAAAACCCGAACAGAATAGCGTTGTAAAGCAAAACAATCTTATAAAATATGCCCGACTCGCCAAACACGGCGCCGTAAGTTAGCAAGCAAAATATCGAACCAATACTCAGCCAGAACGTCAATAGGAACTTGCTAAAATATGTACGATCGTAATCCTGAATTTCAGCGTATATCAAGTATAACTTCTGAATAACCTTGCGTATTTTAACAAACCGCTGCTTTTCCATTAGCTCATTTGCCTCCTTGTTCAAATTTAGCAACTTGATCTTTAAATAGTAGCATGTTAAATAGAAATAGACAAATTGGTAGAAATTTATCCCGCAACAATAGCAACAGTAGATAAAGTGCAAGGCATTTGGCACGCCAAACACCAGAGTTTGTAGCAAGGTGCATTTCCATAAATAAGGGATTAGTACCATGCCAGAGCCAAGTACGGGCACGGTGACTTTTAGGATTACACTGAATAAATAGAACAAACGTCGGGTTCGTTTAACTAGCTTGCGTATTTGAACAGGGTTATTCAAACCAATTGTGTCGGGTGCAATTTGCCCAGATATCATTTCAAATACGGCGAGGAAGGTTGGTTTGACGTCACGTTGCTTGTTGAAATAATAAATGAGCTGGGAAATTAGTATCAAGGTAAAAAATATAATGGAGACGCCGTCGAAATGAAAGCTCAAATCCATGAAATGTGAGAATTTGCCAAAATATACGAACATTTTCTCGTCATTAGTATAAAAATTATGACCACTTTTCACGATATGCGCCAACACTATGATTGCAATAATCATTGGTTTGTGGGCCAGCGTACGGGTGCACTGACTCCCGGCGCTCAATGTCAGTGGCAGTCCAATTAGATAAAGCTTTTTGGCTGCCGGTGCAAACGCCAGTGGAGGGGCCAGTGGCCGGTCGGGTGCAAATGGCTCGAGTTTACCGAAAAAGCCGCGTACCAAGTACAAATTCTTGAAATACTCCATTTTGTCAAACATTCAAATAAATTTTAGCGTTACTTATTTGAGCATCTAATATTAATGCACGTAACTAGTTGTTATTTGTAAAATATAATATTATATTATTCTTATTTTTAAATTAGCATTTTAAATTTTATGCATAATTTAAAAGCTCATTTTATCGAATGTTTACGCAATTTTTAAAATTACCATTATCATTAGAAAATTATTGACTAAATTAGCACATTAATATTTATTTGCTATAATACTTGATTATGCTAAATGTATAAATAGGAAATTGTATTATACTTTGTAAATTATACGTACACATATTTGTTTTAATAGTTTAGTAAAATGATAAAATATGTAAACATAATTGTGTTTTTATAAATATAACTTAAATATTAGTAATTGTTATTTTAAAATATTTTGTCATGCTACTACGACGTCATATTTCTAAAACAAATAGCATCATTATATTGTAACTATTATACTTTTATTAATAAAAATAAAAGCTGGATATAATGTGATCATTAATACAAATAATTTAAAAACAGTTATATTACATAAAATCAACTTGATTAAACCTAAAATTATGAACTTATTTAATAAGTAACTTATTAACTTATAATTGTTAATTATATATTACTAATAAGTAATTAACAAATATTATAAAATATAATAAATCAAAAATAAATCACATAATATCAATTTAATTTATAAATAAAATATCAAACATTATTTATTAGCATGTTTATTTTTATCAACATCTAAAGAGAACTGTAATAACCGCTGATCTGGCGGCACCTCAACAGAACCCAGACTTTTATAAAAATTAATAGCATTCTTATTCCAATCAAGCACATTCCACTCCATTTTCGCATAACCATGCTCATTTGCGTAATCAGCTACCGCGGCAAACAGCGCTTTACCAGCGCCCGTCTTACGAAATTGGTGCTTGACAAAAATGTCGTCCAACCAGATCACCGAACCGGACCACCGGTACAGCGGGTAGTATAGCGCGTAACCAATCAGCTGTTTAGTCGTTACGTGTTCGGCGACAAACGTGCGAAACATTCTTTTATCAAGTTCATCGCAAAAACCATACTCTTCCAGCTCTTTCGCACCGATTTTAGGCATGGCAGATTTTACGAACGCGGCGAACTCGTGCACCAGCACCGCCATTTCGGCGCAGTCCGCTTTAGTGCCCGGGCGTATTGTAAACATGATAAAATTATTTAATAAAACAAATTTTAATTTATATTTTATTAATAATTTATATATTTTTACAAATTAATTATTTTATAACGCAAATATTTTTTTACATTAACATCTGTTCAAAATCAAGTCATAAACAGTGTAAATGTTAATAAAGCAGATAGATAACTTTTACTATTAGAAATTTTCAAGGTAATAACTTAATATATTATACTGTATTATGGTGTTTTAACAACTTGTTCAATTTCATTCTTTTCAAGACGATAAAGTAGTCGTTGCGCGTCAATTGGCACAATAGTAGCACCCAACTTTTTATAAAAGCCAACTGCGCCGTCCATCCAGTTAAAAGTCGACCATTCAATGCGCGCATAGCTATTTTCTGCCGCATACCTGGCCACCCATTCAAACAATGCTCGGCCAGCACCTGTGCCGCGGTATTCCGGGCGCACATACAGACCGCGCAGACTTACGAACGCACCCGACCACGAGTATTGAGCATGATACATTGCGTATCCAATTAGTTGTTTCGTATCGGTGCGCTCGGCAACTGCTAGCCGAAATTCCCTTTCATCCAGGTGCTTGCAGAACCCGCACTTTTCCAGTTGCTTTGGATTAAATTCGTGTTGTTCATTTATTAGTATGGCAAATTCTCGTAGCATTTGTGATAGCTCATTGCAGTCGTCTGCTGTTCCTTCTCTCACAGTATACATTATAAATGTTTTCTTTTTAATATTTTAGCAAGTTATTTTTAAAATTATATTATATTTTATTTGGTTTGAGTTGATTTTTACATGATATTACAGTAATTAGATTTTATTTTGAGTGAAACATAATTATTTATCTAGAACTTTATACTGATGCACTTATGTAGTTTGATATAATTTATCAATGCCACTTAATAAAATCTGTGCAAAAACATGCTACACAATAACATTATTATTGTTTAAAACACTGCGAGTATAAATGTCGCTTATAATATAAGTTATATTAAGTAAATTATATTATTGGTCAACAAATTTTTGCATTGCACTTCTATCCAATCGTAGCCAAACGCGGTGATACTCATTAGAAACATCAATTGCACCATGCTTTTTATAAAAGCCGATACAGTCGACCATCCAATTTATAGTATACCATTCCATTTTTCGAAAGCCAATTTTTACCGTGTACTTTATAACTTCAGTAAAAAGCGCCTTGCCAACACCGAACTTTCGATACGGCTCTTTCACGTATAAATCATCTAGCCAAATGTAGGGACCCTTCCACGAGTACTTGCGATAGTACATGGCAAAACCAATCAGCTCTTTACTATCGGTCAGTTCGGCCACATATGTCCGGTACAAGCGTTCGTCCAATTGGTCGCTAAACTCATATTTGACCAGATCTTCGGCGGTGTTTGTCGGCGCCGGTAGTTTCATAAATTCAGCAAGTTCACTGATCATCTGAGCGAGTGCCGGGCAATCCTCTTTTACACATTCACGTATTATGTACATTGTAAATCTTCTTAATTATCTAGATTAAATTGTAGAATTTATTTTAGAATATATTATTACTTACTATTTAATATTTAAATAAATAATTATTATTTAGTTTAAAGAGTTGTTTAAATAAAATAACAGAATTTCACCTTAATCTACCCAGTATAATCTGTGTTGATAAGATAGTCTATGTAACATCTGTTTAAGTAAAAATGTAAAATTATTTTTCAAATTTATCAAGGGCATTTAATAATGTTAGATTTTTATTTCTTAATAAACAAATGAGACTATCATGTTATATGAAACAGCATTTATATTTATTTTAAACTAAATTAACTGTGTAACAATTTAAATTAATAATTGGCATTTTTGCAACATAAATAAAATATATCAATGTAAAAAGTAAAGTAAACTGCAAAAATATTTACATTTATTTTAATATGTGCAGTATAATCAGTGGGTTTAATTTAATTACTAACTGATTAAATAAGATAAATTGTTGTTTTATTAATAATTAGCATAAATTATAATAAATTTATTTATAATTTATACTAATTACTTTTCCATTTCATTATTTATTGTTTGTTTTAACTATAAATTACAATGCATAATGTAACATGTTATTAATGTATTATAAAAAATAAAATATAAATTAATAACATTTCTATTTATTAACAAATTTTTCCATGGCATTTTTATCTAGCCGAAGCCATACGCGTTGATACTCATGCGAGACATCAATTGCACCTTGCTTCTTATACCATTGAATAGCATCTGGATTACTATGCGTTGTGTACCATTCAACTTTCTTATAGCCAATTTTCGCCGTATATTTAACCACGGCGTCAAAAAGCGCCTTGCCAACGCCAAACTTGCGGTAGGGCTCTTTTACGTAAATATCATCTAACCAAATATACGGGCCCTTCCACGAGTACTTGCGATAGTACATGGTAAAACCAATTAGCTCTTTAGTGTCGTTTAGTTCGGCGACATATGTCCGATAGAGCCGTTCATCCAATTGGTCGCTGAATTCAAATTTTACCATATCTTCGGCGCTATGCGCCGGCTGCGGCAATCGCATAAATTCAGCAAGCTCGTTTAGCATTTGCATCAATGCCGCGCAGTCCTCCTTTCGACATTCGCGTATTGTGTACATGGTCAATTAATTTGTCACAAGTATCAAGAACAGTTTTTATACTGCAAATATTAATAATTATATTTTAAAAATTTTAAGAATATTTTATTTATTAAAGAATTTGAAAAATATTGTAAAAAGCTATTTTATCTGTGTGCAATCAGATTTGATCGTGATACATTATTTATATAAAATGTAGTATTGAGTTAATTATTTTTTTGTCACATATAATGTGTCACTGCTTAAAATTGAGTGTCATTTCTATCAAGGTTATATCAATAAACGAAATCACAATTTCCTTATATGAGCTGTTTATTTTACGAATTAATGCTGAGTAAAATTAACATTCAATTTTGTACATCACACAAATATTTATTACAAAACCTTAAATTACAAATAAATTTTAATTTTATATAAAATACATTTAAACAACTATTTATGCATACTTATTTATATATGCTATTTATACTTAATTATGATAATAACATAGTCTATTACTTAAAATTGCTGTAATTTACTCAATTTAATTTCATAACAAATTTAAAAATAAACAAATGTACATGGTTAAAATAACGTAATGCAAATATTTCAAATAGAATAATATAATAATAATTAATCTTATTGATAAACATGAAAATTTATATATATATATATATATATATATATATATATCATATTATACGGTGTAAATTAGACATACAAAAATAAGTAGGAATTAATTTAGTACTTACTAAATAATTATGCAGTGTAAAAATGTTCGAAAAAAAGTCTACGGCACCCGGTATTCCCAGGTGGTCTCCCTCCCAAGTACTAACCAGGCTCGACGCTGCTTAACTTCGGTGATCGAACGAGAACCGGTGTTTTCAGCGTGATATGGCCGTAGACATTTGTAATGTGCTTAATTTTTGTACTCAATGATACCGTTTCGCTGGCTAATAATACTTCACAGTTTCTGTATATGCGCACAGAATAACTGTGCACTTTATTGCAACACACGTTATCTCATGAGTGAAATGTGCACTATATTCGTGTATTTAAACATAATCATAGTTTATAATTTAAAACTCGGTTTACACTGTTTAATCAAGTATTATGCTCTTAATTACAATTGTTTAAGCAATTACAATTTGTTTAATTAAAAAATTATGCAAGTTTATTTTAGCTAAATTACTAAGCTACCATTCTAACTGTGAAAAGTGTACACGTTAACTTTGCAAAATATAAGCGTGCAGTTATTTATGAAACAAATAGAAATTCAATAATAATTTATACTGTTTAGCTTTTAACACAATAGTAGTAGTAGTTTATACTGCTATATTAGTTACAACTGCTATATTTAGGTTTATAATTAATTGTGTAATTCATAAAATATAGCAAGATTAAATCTAATGTTTACAATAAGAAAGTGCGTGAAAGCCGACTGCGCCGGACTGGCGAGACTGGCCGAGAGTCTGAACGAGTTCTACAAAAGTCCCGAACCGATCAAAATGGGAACGGCAGAGCTGGAGCGGTACGGGTTCGGCGACCACCCGGACGGGCGGCGCTTCGACGCGTTTGTGGCCGAACTGAATGAGACGCGCGAACTGATCGGCTATGCGCTGCTGTACCCGACGTTCACGACGTGGGGCGGGCCGGGCGTGCACATGGAGGACCTGTTTATTGAGGCCGGGTATCGCGGCTCGGGTGTCGGCAAAGGGTTGCTGGCAGCTGTGGCCCGGCATACAAGGGATGTCGGCTCCGATTGGCTCATCTGGAATGTCGGCAATTGGAACCCGAAAGGCATCGCCTTCTACAAGAGTCTCGGCGCAGAAAACCTGTCCGAAACGGAAGGTTCGCTTTGCTTTCGGTTGGATCGCCACGAGTTGCAAAAACTGGCCAATTGTTTATTGAAAATTTAGCATGATTATTTTATTTAATGTTATTTAATAAAATTATTATGATTGTTATTTATGCTTTTATATATTATTTTATTATAAAAGTCTGTTTACATTGTTTATAAAAGTTATTGCATGGCAATTTAGTATTGGTTTAGTGTTAGTATCAATATGTTTAAAAATCCATTAGAATATGCATGTCAATTTTGCTTTCTATTCGTCTTAATTTGTAATAAATTATAAGAACTATTTATTTTACAAATAGTAAAATATATCAGATTTATATTTGTTTTATAAATTTTTCATGATTATTTAGTATTACTGTAAATTCTTGCGAAATTACCGTACTTTAACAGATTAGGCATGTCAATTTCGCACTCAATTCGTATTTCTTCGTTACAAATACGTTATTATAAATATTCTTGATAAAGCTAAAAATTATTTTTAATTATCAATTATTTACATTATTTTATATTTAACTAAGTTGGTTTGTTCATTCCTTAGACTAATTATCTTAACACTATTTATTATAACGCTATAAAATTTCGAAAGTATTTTATCAAATTAAATCTTAAAGCCATGCTAGTTTATAGCTAGTTAAAAAAATATTAAATAATAATTAGTTGCATATAATTTTTTAAAATTATTTGTTATAAAATATATAAAAAATCTGATTAATTTATTGCACACATTAATAAATTTATAATTGCTAAAAAATGTTAAGTATGTAGTTAGTTAGTAGATTTGCATCCCACATGTATTAATTTATGCATTTAAAAATTATAACAAGTAGTTTGTTACATAATCAAATAATCTGCTTACATTGATAACTTATCATGTAATGTTAAGTCGTTCATTCTGCGCATATTTATGCAACAGAACAGTACTATATGTACGATATAAATAGAACTTAGAACAGTTATAAATACGCAAAATGATGATGCTAGTAATGTCTACGGCCATATCACGCTGAAAACACCGGTTCTCGTTCGATCACCGAAGTTAAGCAGCGTCGAGCCTGGTTAGTACTTGGGAGGGAGACCACCTGGGAATACCGGGTGCCGTAGACTTTTTCAAACATTTTTTACATTGTTGAATTATTTAATATTAATTTAATTAATTTCTATTGTTTTTATATGCAAATTATACATTATACAAATGTTAGCTATGCAAAAATTGCTACTCTAATTCTTGAAATTAATTAATTATTATACAGGTATTATGCTATTTGATGTTTTTGCATTGCACTGTTTTAACAATGTACATTTTTAATTATTTATACTGTATATAGGTACAGTATGTCCTAAGCTCGCTTACAGGTTGGTTCTCACTTTAGCAGCACCTTATCTTTAATGATACATGCTAAAAAATCATTACTAAGATAATCATTTTTGACAGATTTATCTTATGTAATTTTAATTTAAGTTATTACAACTTTTATTTTTACATGCAATATTTTAAAATAATTTTTGATAAAAATCTTAATGTTAAATAAATGTATTTCACTTTTATCTAATCGGAGCCACACGCGCTGATACTCATCGGACACATCGATTGCACCATGCTTTTTATAGAATCCGATACAATCTAGTATGCACGGTTTGGTATTCCATTCCAACTTTTTCATACCAATTGTTGCAGTGTACTTCACAACTTGGGCAAAAAGCGCCTTGCCAACGCCAAACTTGCGATACGGCTTTTTCACGTATAAATCATCTAGCCAAATGTAGGGACCCTTCCACGAGTACTTGCGATAGTACATGGCAAAACCAATCAGCTCTTTACTATCGGTCAGTTCGGCCACATATGTCCGGTACAGGCGTTCGTCCAATTGGTCGCTGAACTCATATCTGATCAGATCTTCGGCGGTGTTTGTCGGCGCCGGTAGTTTCGCAAACTCCGCGAACTCCCTGAGCATCTGCACGAGCGCCGGGCAGTCGTTTTTGCGACATTCTCTAACACTGTACATTTTGAAAATATTTGTTTATTATAAAAACAAAATTAATTATTTTAGAAATATGTACTGGAAATTTACAATGATATTAACGTATAGCTAAGAAAGTATAAAGCATGTATGTATTTTAACATTAAACTGTATATTTAATAAATTTTAAATGTGCATTACTAGTGGAAAATGTGTTTCTAAAAATCGGATTGCTATAAATATCGTTTTAGATTATTCATTATTGATTTATCACAGAATATTTATATTAAACATCTGTTAATAACATGATAAAATTGACCTAACCGAGTAAATAAAACAGTCAGGGCTATTTTATCATGTATAAATTACAAATTTAAATTGCTAAAGACAGATCATATATTTGATAAAGCGTTTTTGTTATCATGCATTTATAGATAAGACGAACCCAGCATATAACAAGTACAAATAATCTTAATACAATAAACTTAATTTAGATTAATAAAAACTAGCATAATAATTTTGGAGGTTTTGTAATTAAGCGTACAGTATAATTAACAGCCTAAAATTGTTAAATGTTTTTTTAAGCAATTTACAATAAAGGCAAACCGAAACTTTTTCACATGTTTCCAGTTATAAGATTTTAAAACATTTACAAATGTTAGAAAGTCTATGAATTAATTAATTATTTTACATGATAACTACAAATAGACACAAAAAATTGTCTGGATTTGTTTCCTCCTTAATTGAATTATAGAAATTCCATGTAATTAATAATTAAGCAAGGCAAAAAAGTCTACGGCACCCGGTATTCCCAGGTGGTCTCCCTCCCAAGTACTAACCAGGCTCGACGCGGCTTAACTTCGGTGATCGAACGAGAACCGGTGTTTTCAGCGTGATATGGCCGTAGACATGGTGTACGTTCATTAGTCTCAAATTTGTTAGTGTAAAGTTCACTAATGCAACGCTTGTTAATCTCAATGATCACTAATCTCAATGGTCACTAATCCCAAATTTGTTTGTCTCATATATTTAATAGTCTCAATAGTCAATAATCTCAAATTATATATCTTATCTCATTTAATCAACGCAGGTGTTTAAAATAAAAGATAATCAAAGAATTTTAGTTATTTTAAAACTTTTCATTAAACTTTAGCATTAGTTTAGTTTTAGAAATCACTCGAACCCATCAATGCATTCATACTATTCGAGCGAAAAGTGCCGCTAATTTTACGCAAAATTATAAATGTTATAGTTAATTAAAATGTCTCTCAAATACGTTTACAATAAAAAAGGCAAAAAACAATTGGTTTGTGAAAATTTTATATTTAGCAAACATACGGCTCGAAATGACACAACTTATTGGCAGTGTGTAAAGAAAACTTCTCTCGGTTGCTTAGGACGAGTTATAAGCAAAGGTAATTAAAATTACATAATTTTATAATGCAAAATATTCGTTAGATATGAAGTGACAGTTCCAGTTCCGACCGTTCGATACGAATCGGAAGTCTAACGAAAATGTTTCAAAAGTTTTTTCTTTGCTCTACATCTACTCGAAGTCTAGAGACTAAAATTGTAATAATACATTTTTACCAAAGTATTTATTTGTTATTTGTTTTAAACTTTTATATTTTAGCCAAGAAAGTCTAAAATGTTTTTCAAAAGTTTCTAAAATTCTTATCATGTCTTTAGTGTTACTAATTTAAAAGTGTCTTGTTGCAAATTAGTAGCTTAATAAAGGAAATTTTAAGAGTTATCTTGTTATTTATCAATCTTGTTTCGAGTGTACGGTAGCTAACTTTAGAGTAGATTAAGTTTTCTTTTTTAAGGTGTTTTCGGGTTGAGACCAAAGCTTACTAAAGTTACATGCTAAGTGAATCAGTTCTTGAATCATACGAATTCATAATTTGAAACAATTGTCACTAAATAGAGATTAAATCTACAATTATATTTTAGATGAAATGATTGTAAATCATTCAAATGATTACAATCATCTGGCTTCTGAATCACAAACTACTATCAAAGAAGTTATGACTGATATTCGCGTAACTGCAGCTATTGATAGCAATTCGACACCTCAGCAAATCATTGCCGACAAAACAATAAATGTGTCCGCAGAGGTTGCCGTATTGATGCCGTCTACTTCAGCATTGAAACAAACGGTTCGGCGGCAAAAAAGAAAACACAAT
Source organism: Metabelba pulverosa (assembly GCA_034697605.1). Classification (NCBI taxonomy): domain Eukaryota; kingdom Metazoa; phylum Arthropoda; class Arachnida; order Sarcoptiformes; family Damaeidae; genus Metabelba; species Metabelba pulverosa. The sequence continues at coordinate 11,701 of JAQIXC010000552.1, read as the reverse complement.
TTAGCCCCTCTGGTTCCTAATTCATTAAATGAATTAATAATATCTGAGCAGCGATATCGCGAAACGTGCAATGGAATGCCATTTCTCCTCTATGATAGTGGCGAGTATTATTTAAATCACTCGAACCCATCAATGCATTCATACTATTCGTGCGAAAAGTTCCGCTCATTTTACGCAAAATTATTTTCTCGTTTTAGGCGAAGACGATCTGAATCGAATTTTAATATTCACTACTTATAATAATTTGGAATTATTATATAAATGCAAGGATTGGTTTGCAGACGGGACCTTCAAAACTGCGCCGCCAATTTTCAAACAATTGCTTACAATTCATGCAAATACTTTCGGTGCAGTGGTTCCGCTAGTATATGCACTATTGCCAAACAAATCTCACATAACTTACAGGTATATTTTACAGAATATGAATATGTATTTCGAAATAAATGTTTTGTTGTAGTCATCGATATCGGCCTAAATCGCATTCAATGTGTGTATGAATTTAATATCTAACTATTTATATAGGAATGTTTTACAACAACTGCTGCTTTTGCAGCCTGGCCTACAACCAGAGACTGTAATGACAGATTTTGAGTTGGGTCTCATTAATTCATTTAATGAGATATTTCCAAACTCAATAAATCGAGGCTGTTTGTTTCATTTTGGACAATGCATTTGGCGCAAAATTTAAGAAAACAGTCATATTCGCAGAAAATACATAGAGAATGAAGATTCATTTTCATCGCGAATTAGAATGCTAATGTCTCTAGCATTTGTGCCCATTTCTGATGTAATTAGCAAATTCTATAATTTATTGGAATCAGAATTTTATAAGAGAAATGAGCAATTACTACAGCCACTGATTGATTACTTTGAAGTAACATGGATTGGTATGTTAATTTTATTTGTTTTCGATTATAGAGACCAATACTCGCCGGCGGACGCAAATCCGACATCATTTGAAAGACTGCGAGAAATGCCGGTTTTATTTTATTTTTAAATATTAATAAATTTATGTAATAGGTAAACCACGAAGAAGAGGCCGAGACGAGCCTAGATTCCCAATACAACTCTGGAATCAATATAATGCCACACTTCAGGATTTGCCGAAAACAAACAACAATATTGAAGTAATTGTTTGCAAATATATTTTTTCATAATTCTATACTAAATTTAACCGAAAATAAGAAACACACTAACTCGTTATAGTTGGTCAAGTGTCTCTGAGGGATCTGATTGAGTTTAGCATAGAATTAAAGCTCTGGTCATTTATAGTCAGATTTAGACAGAAGAAGCAGATTTTGACCGATGATTACGGCGGCGCGTCTGGCCATTTGCAGCTAAATTGTGCCGAATTTGACTATAATTGACCAGAGCTTTAATTCTATGCTAAACTCAATTAGATCCCTCAGAGACACTTGACCAACTATAGCGAGTTAGTTATCTCAACGATTATTTATTTTAATTATATAAATAACTAGGGATGGCATTGCGGATTTGCGTCACTTATGGCAAAATCTAAACCTTCAATTTGGAAATTTATTGACGTTTTAAAGAAATCACAATCACTTAATGACTTTCAGATTAATAAGTTACGTGCCGGCCAATCCACTCAAAAAAGTGGTCGCTATGCCAGTACTGCTTTAAGTATCAAAACAATTGTTAAAGAATATACTGTCAGATCATTAGAAGATTATTTACTTGGAATTGCATACAGTTTAGAATTTCAAGTTGTATAAATATGTATTTAATTATACAAATAGCATTTATAGCCACAACAATCGCAACAATGGTATTCACAATCGGCTCCAATGCCGGTGCAGACAACCTCATTCTCGGCCCCAACTCCACCCCAGCAGTCATACACTGGTTATTCGAATCCAAACTACAATCATAGCTCTAAATACTTGTAATTTAATTTAAATACGTGAAAACATAATAATTTACTAATATTTTTTACTTTTTATAACACTTCTACTTATTGTTTATAATAATAAATTGAATTTAATTATTAATTATACAGTGTTATTTTTTAAACTTAATTATATATTTAAATGCATTGCGGCTTAATTATTTATAAAATATATAATTAGTTCTACAACTTAAATAAATCAGTAATTTATTATTATTATAACATTTATTTATATAATTATCTATTGAGATTAACAATTTTTGAGACTAATGATCATTGAGTTTAAAGATTATTGAGACTATTGACTATTGAGACTAATGAACGTTTGCAGTAACAAGCGTTACACTAATAAATTTTACACTAACAAATTTGAGACTAACGATAGGGAATCGTAGACATTACTAGCACGCTTAATTTGCTTACTTATAGCTACTAAAAGCCAAAATTAGCTACTAGTAAAAATCGAATTATTCTATAATTCGCATTTTCTATTAATTATATTTCTTAATATATCAGTAAACATTGATTTAAACTTAAGAGTAATATAAAAACTTTAATGTAGTATTTTCAATTCTTTGTCAGTTATATGAACTAAATGAAACTTACTAAGCTTATATTAATACATGGCTACAATATTTATAAAACGTATTTGATTATTAATTGAGTCAATGATAATATTATTAATTGAAACATTTATTTTAAACTTACTCTGCTAAAATTTACTCATAAATTAAGAAATGTAATTTGCAAAATAATGCATATTATAGAAAACTGCGATTTATATACTCACAAGTCAGTACTTATAGCTTTCGCGCAATTGTTTCCAGATTGCTGCATGGTGCAGTCTAGATATTAGCTCGCATTAACACTAACAAGTAAGCGGGTAATTGTTCTGGTTAAGTTCGCACTTTATGCCTCACCTGGCAATCGACGATTTATATGGCGATCAAAGCATCACATCGCCGCCTAAAGTGCATGTTGCATTTTTAATTACATTATTAAATATGATCTTTGTATTAATCTAATAACAACAATACTCAAAGAACAAAAGGAATTTGTTGATTTATGTTTTGTTAAGTATAAATATTGTAATCATAAATATATTATCAATAAAATTGCCTTGAACATACCATTAAAAATCAAACAAATGCTACATTGCACAAATCATCATGGTTACTTTATTTTGCCTATTATTATTTTACAAACAATTTTGCAATGTAACACGAGCTGCTAACTACGCATATTTTTTTGTAAAATTATCAGGTCTATATCATAATATTAATAATAAAATTAATCTTGTTAATTGTCATTTTACTATACTATATTGTTGGTAAATAAATATAATTAGAATTAAATTACGTTGCAACGCTACTTTCGAAAACTGGCGTACTTTTGCAACTCAGCGCCGGTCATACGCCACGCGATCCGACCCATCGTTTCGGTGATATTAATAGCGCCGCACGTCTTGTAGAACTTGATCGCAACGGCATTCGTGGCCTTCGTATTCCACTCGAGCCGATCGCAGCCCTTATCGAGCGTATGCTTAACCACGGCGGCCATCAGCGCGGCGCCGGCGCCCGTACTCCGAACCGCTTCGCGCACGTACAGGTCCTCCATCCAGACGCCACGGCCGCCGTACGACGTGTAGTTGTCGTAGTATAACGCGTAGCCAATCAGACGCTTCGATGCGTTCAGTTCGGCGACCAATATGTTGATGATTCGGGTTTCGGGCCGCGCGCCGAACGCGTGTTCCTCCAGTTCTTGCGCGCCCGTGCGCGCCACGCCCGGCCGCTTGTAGTACGCGGCCAGTTCGCCGATCATCTCAGCCACTTCGCGGCTGTCCTGTTTGCAGCCGTCACGTATTGTGTACATGGTGATTTCTAATTTATTTTGTTTGATTTTGTTTAATTTGTTATGAACGTTTTGTCAATACGTTGAAAGCATTTCTCAAAACTGTTTTAATCTGTGTATTTTACTGATAGCGTATCTTATCTTATTTTTATCTTGGTAGCGTTTCTTATTTTATATTAATGTTTAAATTCAAACTTAAAAATTAAGTATGAAAAAATATTTTTGAGTTGTAAAAAAGTTCTAAATTATTTAGATTGTATGAATGTTATGTAAAATAAATATGCTAGTTATTTGTTAATAGTTATTGTTTAAAAGCTATTGATACATAATGTTTTTTTAAACAATTTTTTAAAATTGTTTGTTCAACATTAAATGAATTTTACTAGTTTAATGTTAGAATAAACAAGCTAAATTTTTGATTATTTATTTATAACACGGTTAACACAATTAGTTACCAAATATCATTTTTTCTATTTTAGTATGTTTTATTTACTTAGTTTATAAAATTAATTTAAAGATAAAAAATTCACAATCTAATTTATTAAGCAGTCAATAATTAGTGAATATACCAAATTTAAAATGGATAATTTATTATTTTATTGTTAGTAGATTAGTAATTAATCAAATAAATTATAAAAACATCCTCATACAATTTATTATGTATATTATGCGCAATTAATTTATAACTAATTAATTAATTTTAATATAAGTCTAATAAAAGTTTTATTTATTATTTTGTAAATATAATGTATAAAAATTTAGACAGGTTAAAAGACAGTTATAGCACAACTAGGTCACAGGACATAAATAATTATATTAACAAGTGTTTTATTTTTATGTTATTTAGTACAGTTACAAACCGAATGTTTTCCTCTCATAAATAATCAGAATAAAAGTAATTTAATCTGCTTAAAATGTACTTATATATTCTAATCTGTTATCTTCTATACTATACTTGAGGTGAATGCAATTTATATATATAATACAACATTATTAATTTAATACTTGCAAAATATTAATAAAATTATCATTTAGAGAAAGTAACAGGATAAAAAACAAAATGTTTACAAAAATCGTGTTAAATGTTATATTTTGCCAAGCGTTATTGGCACTGCTGGCCAACGCGAACATCGACTACACGGGCTGCGGCACTACCTACACGTGCTTTGGTATGCCGCCGGCCAAGAGCACCGGCACAGCAAACGACTGCTTCACCGACCAGAACTGCGTACTTGTGCTGAAGGTGAAGGCGACGAAAGCCGACACCGAGTTTGTGCTGCAATGGCTGCCCAACGCAAACACAACCGACCGATGGGCGGCCGTCGGCCTCTCCACCGACGATATGATGGGCAACGACACGGTCACCGAATGCATATTCAACACTACGGCGTCGGCGGTCACAACACGACAAGGTCTCACATACTGCGGTAAAACTGATGAATCGAGTGGCCAGGATGTTGGCGCCCGTTGTGGTGTCGATACGGTTGATGTTAAGGGTATTACCGACGTGTCCGGCGCGTACGCCGACGGACTGCTGCGCTGTCAGTGGACGCGTGCGTTGGATACGATGGTCAAGACGTTTGATTTTGATCTTAGTAAAAATAGCTACTATCTACTATTTGCCTATGGGCCGGTTGATGCGCAAGGTAATATTTTTGTATAAAACTTCATAAGTATATGTTATTTATTTTTAAATTTTGCTTGCTAGGTAACCTACGCCAGCATTCAAGAGCGGGTGCGTCGGGAAGCGCGGTTTACTTGGGCCCTCCTAAAGCTTCCACACCGAAAATTTATATTGTTTAATTTATTGCCAAATTACATAATCAACGATTAAGTAGTTATCTCACAAATAAAAATGTAGTTGTTTAAATATATTACCTGTTTATTTAATATTTATGCCATGAAGTATTTTATAATTGTGTCAAGACAATTCTCAAGAGTATCATTCTAATTTATTTTATAACTTTTGTTGTAATATTGAACTAGTTAATAAAAATTGATTGTTATTGTATTGTTTAATAAATGCTAAGAATAGCATAGTACCACAGAGTCTAACGATAAATGTGTTAAGTTTATTATCTATATTCTTAGAAATATGGAAATTATTTAAGAATACACAGTATTTTAAAATGCCTGCTTGTAAATTATATAATTACAACATTTATTTAAAATAAGCTATTATACTTGACCAATTAATAATTATTAGTCTAGCTTGTCAAAATTCTGAGCTAATAATTTTTATATTATAATATTTTAGAATTTTAAATAAATACCTTATCAAATTTCATTATAGTACATAAACTATCTGTTTAATTTCAATAGTTAAATATTAAAAATTATAAATGTAAAATGCAAATAATTAAAATTATACAAACTATCTTGCTTAAATTTAATCAAGCTATTGCACAAATCAAAAACTGTGCACAAGTGTTGCCAACAAACAACAGATGTATGCGAATTGTGTAATCGAGGACTGGACAGCAATATCGGAAACAGGTTATGCCTGCCACATTGCGGTTTGCCCGATTTAAGCATGGTAACAACGCGGGTTATAAAAGACAAGACTGCCATCACATGTTTGACAAGGAATATCCATGGATGGTATCTATTCAAAAGATAAAACAGCATGATAACCTAATATCAAATAATTTGCATAAGTGTATGTGGCGGCGCTATACTCAAAGAACGATACATATGAAGAACAACAAAAAAGTTAATTTTAGATATATTAATTTATTTTAAAATTTAATTAACAATATCAATTTAAAAATAACACTTGTTAAGTCACTAATCAAGTTTGTAATACATGGCAATATAGTAAGAGTACATGGGTGTTTTTACAGGATTAAATAATTATTAATAAATATTACATTTAATTATCAATTTATAATTTTATTCTATTTTAAACTATTAAATTTGTGATTTGTTTTATATTATATTTGTAGAAATATCAAGTTAATATTAATTGCACTATTTATTCTTAATTGTTTTTAAATTATTTTGTGCATTGCATTTTATAATTTACAATGCATAATTGCATGTTAAATAATGTGGCAATTAAAAACACAATGTATTATTTACAGCTAATAATTTAGTTGAATTCAATTTTGTATATATTAAAAACAAGAATCTTTACCAGGCATAAAGTCATTGCAACCAACCGGACTCGAGCAAACGGTATAAAGTTTAGCAAGTATATATTCTCGTTCACACGTATACAAACTATCAGCTTGGCAATTTCCTTTTAGCCAGTTGCCATACATCGATGTGTTTCGATCGCCGCAAAATATGCCTGGTAATTCCGTACATTGGCAATCCTCATTGCCAACACTTTGATGTTGGTTTAATGTAGGAAGTACTTTTACTGTATATGTTTAAAAATTGTTAAATAAATATTTATGATTTAATTTATGCATTTATTATTTTTACTTGCCAGTTAACATGATGAAATAAAGTGCTGCTAATTTGTAATTCATCTTTATTATATCTTTAATGTTACAAAATAAATTATTAGAAATTTTTAAATAATATATAAGATTTAAAAATGCATAATCATAAATAAACTATTTAGATAAATATCTTTAAATGCGTATGCTTAAATTGCATCTTATAAGCTCGTTTAGAGTTGAATATAAACTGTTTTAAATAATTAGTAAAATAATCTCTTGATATAAGTACTATTATTTAGCATGTTGAGTCAAAAATATACTTATCAATTTATTTTTTGAGAATTATAATAATTGCATTATAATAAGTAAGATTGTACTGTTAAGATATTTATTAGTATTTATGTAAGGTTAATTATAAAATCAGCATGTTCTGGATAAATAATAATTTATAAAACATAATTTATTTGTATAAAATTATTTTTTCTATAAATATTTAAAATAGAATGAAAGTATTGTATTTTCTATGCATTTATACAATGCTCGGTACCTATCATGGTAAAAATACATTTTAGAAATTAATATAATGTATATATAATGAAATAAAAATAAAGTTTGGCATTTTTAATTGAAGTTTACAGCCGCAAAACGAGCGCACAGGCAGGCCAGTGCACGTGCGCCAGTATGACCGGGAATTTCTGCGGCGACCGGAACAGCGCGGCGTACGGCCAATATCTGAGCGGCGATTGTTTCGGCGATAACTTGTATTCGTGTGAACGCGTCGGCAACGAAGCGCTGCTCAACAAACAGTGCAACGATTTTCACGGCTGTAACACATATTTTCCCGGAAAAGACGATTGTTTCTAAAAATATTCTAATTTTGTCCTAGTTAATTAAAGTTATGTTAATTTTTACATGCTGTTAATAATTATGTTAATTAAAAATAATGTTAATGTTAATTATTAACGCAAGAAGAATTAATAATTTATTTTGGTGTTAATTGACTTATTTTTATTTGATTTTGTTTATATATCTATTAAATAAGTTTTTAAAGCATTACACAATTGTCTATTTACAATATATATATATTTTTATCTATTACTATTATGCAATTACTTTCCAAACCTATTTAATAAACCTTGATACTTTAGATTACAGTTGAAATATATAAGTGTTTACCTCGTTTATATTCATGCTTATGTTAGCAAAATTTTAGCTATTGTAGAATTAGATAAATAGTAGATAATTTAATCACTTCCTTAATTAAATATGTACTATAACATAAAAATTTCTTTTAATAAATAAATGACAATTTTATAATTTTAATATAAATATAAATATTAATTATTAATCTTTTTACAATAAATTTTTATAAATATTAATTATTTATAGAAATATATCGTTTCTTTAATACAGCATATAATATTATAAATCTTCAATGTATTTAAATGCAATTTTTGTAGTATTTGGCAAGTTTATTTTAAAACCATAGAGTACTTTAATTGTTAAGTATTTTAATATTTAATTTTAATACAGTTAGCATATGGTGCATAAGCTATGTTACTGGAAATACTAATACGCATAAAAAGCTAGCCACGTCAAATTCACCCTGCACATGTACAAATATAACTGGCAATTTGTGCGGTGACCGCAATTTGCAAGAATTTGGCAACTGGCTAGTTGGCGATTGTATTGCCGATAATCTGTATACTTGTTTGAAAAATGAGCATGATGCAGTCATCAATAGGATTTGCAGCTATCCTGGCGGTTGCAATGAGATTTTGCCGGGAAAAGATGCGTGTTTTTCTTAATAATTAAACTATTAAGATCAATATGTTATTTCAAAATTTTTTTGTAATTAATAATAAAAATTATAATTAATAAATATTTGAAATTATGTTTAAAAATTTTTAAAAGTTAGTCAATGCTGTTTTTTGATTAAACAAATGTAACAAGTTCGTTATGCAAGTGCACAACATTATTAGGCAATTTTTGTGGCGATCGAAACGCGCGTGAGTTTGGCAATTGGCTAACTGAAGACTGTTTGCCTAATATGCTATACACGTGCTTAAAATTTAACCATGATGCCTTTGTGAACAAAATCTGTCACAATGGTTGCAGCGAGTTTGAGCCTGGCAAAGATTATTGCGTAATTTAATTAAGATTATTGGCTATTGTAAATAGCATATTATTAAATAAGTAAAAATCATACACGATTGTTTAAAATAAAATATTCATATTAAAATTTATGCACTGCACTATATGTAATAAAATAAAAATTTATAAAAATCATTGGAATTATTGTTATTTTTATTTTTGCATTAAAATTATCAAATTTGCTATCTACATGCTGAATTGTTAAGCAATATTATAACTTAATGATATTACAATACTAGTACTTGCATAGTATAAATTTATTAGTTGGCATATTTATACTTAATTAAATAATTTCTTATTAGCATTAATCATCATTAAATATACACATCATAAATATGAAATTATATATAATAGCCATTTATCTAATTACTACTCTATTTAGTAAGTAGTTTATTTTTATAATTGCATATAAGCAAGTAAAATAATTTTATTTTAAATTAGTTGTCGAACACGTATGTGCAGGAGCACCGGTACCACGAGCACCGGTGGCATGCACGTGCAAAACGCTAACCGGTCTGTTCTGCGGGACACGAAATAAGTCTGATTTCGGCGATTGGTTGACCGGCGACTGCGTGGCCGACAGTTTATACTCGTGCGTAAAGCCCGGCCGCCCGGCGCTCGTTAATGAACTGTGCACTGAACATGGTTGCAATGAATTCGCGCCGACAAAAGATGCATGTTATTAAATATGTCTATATAATGAGTTTAAAAATTATATTATTTTAAAAGTATTTTATAATTATGAATGTTATATTAATTCATGTTAATAAAATTCTTGTTTATAATAAGATTTAATTTTTAATGCATTATTAAATCCATTATTAATTTGTGCTGTTTATTTATTTATTAAATAATTGTTTTTATTATTATAAATATATTGATATTTTTAATTTATAAATTATATTTTTTATTTTAAAATAAATTTATGCATGTAATAAATTACTTAAACTTATTGCATTTAATCAATAAACATACTTGATGCTGTAAATGTTGAGCAAAAAACATGCATATTAAATAAATATATTTAGATTAAACATTCTGTGGTTTAATCACGCTGGTAGTTTTGATAATACGCGAAATATATAAATGTTTAGTGCATGATTAAATATGCTGATATTTGCATAATTCGCAAAAATTATTATGATAAACAACGCGTGGAATTATCAGTTTTGTTTGTGATAAATTAGTAAATTAATAATTAATAAATTATATTTTGTCTAAATACTGTTGTTTGTTAATGCATACTTACTAATTTTAAAATTAAAATAAATATTCATATAAATATAAAAATATAATATTATTTTTAATAGCTTTGATGGCTGCAAGCAAAGAAAAGGTATATATATATTCACCTTCATCCCACCCACCCACCCACCCCACACATGCGTTGCTACTTTATTTGCAGCGACCCTTTTCTCGTTGCTCGAATACAAATCCGTATATTTTCAACACAGAGGCAAAAGGCCCATATACTTGCAGCGCTTTTTAAAATTTTGTTTTTTGCTTGTGTACGTTTATTAGTAGCGTGTTAAAAAAGTCGAAGATAGTACAAAATTGTTTATACTATTATCGACTAAAATACAACAGCGAAACAGTTATGAAAGAGTTTTTCCTAAGTCGCTAATATAGAGTTTAATTATAAATATAAGAATTTTTCTGTTATAATAATATAAAAATAAGCGTTCTGCAAATAAAACTGCATTTGTTTTGCAATCGGAAAAAACGAAAAAATATTTACTAATAGTGTTGTTTCTTCATTGTGTTATCAACATAAATATTAACATTGAAAATATAGAATAAATGCCATAGGAATTGCATTTTGAGTATAGGCTACTAATGTGCTTAGGGGGAGCATTGTAAAAATGCACATTTTTAGCGTTATATTAATAGCGCGTCAATTTGAGATGGCTTACAAATGGAACACAATAGTGGATGGGGTGTATTAATGGAGGGTATACTGTCATAGGAAATACATTAGGTTAGTGGATAGGACGGCAGGTGTGCTTAGGGGGAACATTGTAAAAATGCGCATTTTTAGCGTTATATTAATAGCGCGCCAATATGAGATAGCTTACAAATCGAACACAATAGTGGATGGTATGCGTGATTGGGTGTATACTGCCATAGGAAATACATTGGACTAGTGGATTGGCTCACTGGTGTGCTTAGGGGGAGCATTTTAAAACTGGACACTTTTAGCGTTATATTAATAGCGCGCCAATTTGAGATAGCTTACAAATGGAACACAATAGTGGATGGTATGCATGATTAGGTGTATACTGCCATAGGAAATACATTGGGCTAGTGGATTGGACGGTTGGTGTGCTTAGGGGGAGCATTGTAAAACTGCACACTTTTAGCGTTATATTAATAGCGCGCCAATTTGAGATGGCTTACA
>JAQIXC010000551.1:0-23836 GCA_034697605.1 Metabelba pulverosa | reverse complement strand
TCGAGGTAGAAACGCTAGCGTTCGACAATATGCAAAGTTTGTCACGATAATAAGTTGCGATACGAATAAAAATATTCTTTGTGAATATGCCTAAAAACTATGATTAAATAGTTTAGATTAAAAACTGTTTTTTTCTGTAGATTTTATAATTTTATAAATGGACAATCTAATATAATAAGTGCAAATATAATTACTACTTTATTGCTTTTATATTCAAATTGATATTAATTAGGGTTGTGAGTAGTGAAAGATAGTGAAATTTTCACCTGAAAGTTTCATGAAATTTTAGTAAAATTTTCACTTTGAAAAATAAATTTTATGAAAGTTTCATTTTGTATTTCATCATATTTAAAACTAATTTTTTAAAACCAACTAGTTTTAACTAATTAGTTAATAATAATGATAACTCTATGTTTATAAAGGTAATAATAGCAATAGTAATAATAAAACAACTAATTTAATGTTAAATTAATCAAATTATAATTTATATGTTTAATTTTCTATCTTCTTTACATTATATTATGCAGAGTGAAAGTTTCAATCTTTCAGTGAAACTTTCACTTAAACTTTCACTCAAAAATAAATTTTACTGAAATTTACAACGGTAATATTAATATTGTCTATAACTGACAAAATATTAATTATATATCTTGCTATTATTTTATTTTTAATTTGGAATCAGGTATTGACTCAATTTGGCACATATTTTGATAAATAATTGATAGATAGAATAATCGAAAGTTATTATTCTGGAGTATAATTTATAATTATAATTTAAAATCCCCTTGTATAATAGCTTGAAAAAATTACCCAGTAGTTTTGCGCGAGGCTCCATAAGTTTAAACATTGAACTACAGCAATAGAAACTAACTTGTAAGAATAAACTATAAGTTCAACTAATAGAAAATTTGCCTACAATTCATAACTTTTAAAATAAATAATATTCAACGATTTCTTATATTTAATTAAAAAATATTATAACATACTACGGTATATGTATAATTTAATAGAATGCTTAAACATGATAAATAAGTTTGATTTAATAAATTCAATGAATTAGTGAATAGGTGTCTACGCTTTCGTACATTTATTGAGACTAGAAGTGTGCGCTTCAGTTGGGATGCATTGGATTTGAGCTGAGATTTGATTCAATCGATTCGACACTAAATGCTAACAATTTGTTAATCACTCTTCGGATCAGTTATTAATTGTTATTCCAATTATCCCACGAGTTATGGCGAATCCCGAGTTAACACTAACCGAAAGTCTGAAGAAGATTGACATGAATGGCAGCGATGAGACAACGGTGTCGTTCGCCGGCCGTCTCCTCAAACTCAACAACGAAGACGACGCGCGACCAATCGTAGAGGCGCTCGAAGCCTGTCCTCAACTCATCACCGTTTGTCTTGAGGGCAATACACTCGGCATCGAAGCGGCCAAAGCGGTGGCCAAATGTCTGGAAAGCAAACCGAGTGTTGAATTGGTTTTGTTTAACAACCTCTTCACCGGTCGACTCAAGACTGAGATTCCCGAAGCTCTGCTGTTCCTCACGTCGGGGCTTATGCTCAGTAACTCTCGACTCAAGACTTTGGATTTGAGCGACAATGCCATTGGACCGGTCGGTATGCCATCTCTTCTGCCATTCCTCCAGAGCCCGACCTGTCGAACACTCGAGACTCTTCGCCTTAACAACTGTGGTCTCGGCATCGGCGGCGGTCAGATCCTTGGCCAGGGATTGGCTAATCTCACGAATCTGAAGACATTGATCTGCGGTCGCAATCGGCTTGAGATCAACGGCGCGCAAGCGATCGGCAACGCGTTGGCTGAGTATGACTGCACTCATACCTACCACTCATTGATTAGATTTTAATTCGAGTTCTTTGTCCGAAAGGTTATCCACTTTAGAGACACTCGAAATGCCACAAAACGGGATACACAGCAAAGGGATCGACGCGATCTGTCGGGCCATCGAAGCCAATCGGGCGCTAAAACACCTGAATTTGAACGACAATAACCTGAAGACTTCGGCGCAGACTATCGCGCAGTCGCTCTCGAAATTGGATTCAATCGAAACGATTAATTTCGGCGATTGTCTCCTCAAGCGCTCCGGTTGTGCCGCCATTTGCCGAGCGCTGACCGAATCGAACGCATCGAATGTAAGGGATATTAACCTCAGCGGCAATGAAGTCGGAGGACAGGAAGCCATCGCCGCTCTAATCAAATCCGTTCGAGTTATCATCGATTCGGCGAAAAGTGCCGATCGATTAAGACTCGATTTAAGTAATAATAATTTCGGCGAATCGGGTGTCGCGGAACTCGTTCGGGTCCTCAGCGGCCAAATCGAATTGACAATTAGGTATTTCCATAACTTAATCCGAACTTATCCTTCACTTACTTATCCTTAATTTAATCCAATTAGTGATGACGAGGGCTCTGATGACGAAGGAGAAGAAGAAACAGAGGAACAGGAGGAGGAGGAGGAGGAGGGAGACGAAGAGGACGAGAAGACCGAAGAGTTGGTCGAAAAAACAGAGGACAGTATCGAAGCACTGGCTAAACAAATCCGTTCCGTATGTCTCGACTCACTTTGACTCAACTCTTTGACATTATTCTGAACCAACTTTTGATATATTTTTGATTAAAAACATTGATTTCAAAATCGTTTAAAACAATCGATAGGAGAGTCAAGATCTGAATGACTTGTGCTCTCGATTTGTGCAAATTTCGATCAATGGGTTCGATAGCGAGACCTCAACCATAAAAGCCGAAGCCCTGAGCAAAGCGGGTAAATATCTGATTATAAAAGGGATTATATCGGTTCGTAACCTCGGGTTCATTGGTTTGGTTGCTTTGATCGTAGAGTTGTATCTAAAATCAGTGGTCGAGGCCGGGGACGGCACGACAGAGCACAACGAATACACAGCTATTAACACATTATTAGTCAATTTGGGTCTCTTGAAAGACGAGGCCGGAGGCTATCGGAGCGTCGATGACCTCAGAGGTCCGTTGTCTGCACTCAGCCATTCGCTTCAACACCTGAGTCCGCAGCAGAAACAGGTGTTGCGGGCCTTTATGAACAGGTATTTACGTCTGACCACAACGAGCCGGTGTTCGCTCTATTGTCTCATTAGTCCACTCTCTCACTCATCTCTGTTTTTATCTATACTTTCTCTCTCTCTTTGCCTACTGTAGGCCAAACCGAGCAGTCGAACGGTGCGGAAAGATTAAGCACAACCTAATGCACCGGTTGTTCATTTGATACGCGAGACCGCACTCTCCTATCGCGTGGATCACGACATTCGATACGAGTATTAAATATCATTTGCATTGAGTTTTAAGTCAACAAAACAATTGAAACCAAACTAATGGTCTGAGGTTTGGGGTCTCATCTCATTTCAGAGCCGTGTGCTGTAGCCCAACGACAGCTCTCAGCTGTCATTCATGTCTATACTTTAATTTCAATAATTGATTGTAAATCTAATATCAAATTGCAGTCTCTGTGCAGCGAATCGGATAAATCGAATAAAACTATTGAAAAAAATGCTATATTTTTACAGTTGTCTACCAAACAGTCAATTCTAATGAATAGAATAGGAATTTCTTATCTGAAAAGATTCGGATCACTCGTAGCCAATGTCTAAGAGACTATTACTATTGCCGATAGTCTGTGCGCTAACTCTCGACCCGAACTGTACGACCCGTCTCCTGTCAGGTATGCTATCGCCTCGTGTTGTGTCGACTCGACTTCAATGCCTTCCGTTTGCTTTGTCGACTGCAGCCAACGGTCCGCGCCTTCAGACCCACAGACTCGTCAGTCACAGTAAATATTTCCTTTCTCTCAGCCCTTCCAACCAATTGATAGCTTTGAAAGGCATGAGAGCTAAGAACCGAAACCGCAAAGAGGTATACGTGCGGCGACTGGACATGTGCTCGAGTTTAGTGCAATTGGTGGTCAAGTTTGGTGGGGTTAGGGGTACTTCAAAACTCATTTGTATGACGAGGGATGGCCTCTACTTGAGGGTCCGGGATGTGAAAGCGCAGCGCAAACGACAGTGCGCTTGGCTTTTGCAAGCCGTGCCTCAGCACAGGACTCAATACTATAGGTTGCAGTCGTTTCGTTGGAATAACTATATTTGCATTAATGGCCGCAATCGGCGACAAAAACTGGTCACCAGTTGTGCCAACACTACGCGAAATGAGTCACTCTTTACGCTAATCGAGTGATAGATAATTGTCGACTGAATTGAACGGAAAGTGCGATTCGTTTGGAATCGGATTTATTTGTTATGCTTTCGGATAAATCTGATGTAAACGACGACTAAGAGAACCACTATTTCGAGAAGAATTATAAATATAAGCAAACATTTGTTGGTCACAAGTCTTCGGTTGATGGCCCGCAACAGCACTCGGGTCTGCTTCAGGTCATCGTTGGTGCCGTCGAGGCGTTCGCGCGTCCGCACCAGCGCTTCCCGCTGTTCGCCCAATTCACTCATCACTTCCTGGCCGATGGTCTCACTCTCTCGCGAAGCCATCTCTGCCCTCAACACACTTTGATTGGTTTGCTCGAGAATACTGATACCGCGACTCAGTGTCTCATTGGCCGACGTAGCGGTGCCGGCGCCGCCCCAACCGATGGTCGGCTCATTCCAGCCAACCCGCGCGCAGTCGCGTCGGGTCTTCAGTTTGAAACTCTTCCAATCGGCCGACACTTGTGTCCAATTGGCGAACATTTCCTTTTTGACGACAGGAGGTGTGGAATCGACTTCGCGTTTCATCAGCTCTACGACGGCATCGCCTTCGGAGACCAACTTATTGAACGTCACCTCATCTGCCAATCAAGAGACCAATCAATGGGTGTATCTCTACGTCGTGTGCAGTGAGACTATGCGAGCAATTACTCACTCAATGGTTGTGAACGCACTTGAAGTCGAATCTTATCTTCAACTGAACTCAACTCGTCCTTCAAGTCTTCGAACCTCTTCGACGAATTCATGTCGTTTCGGGTGTCTGTGCGGGCGTTGGCCAGCGATGGCTCCCTTGGAATGCACTCGAAATGACTGGAAGTAAATGAGAGAAAGTGTTTGATTGTATCGATGGGTAGATATGATCCCAAACTCTGTTTACAAACAACTTATTTATCGCTATTTCGTAACTCAATTGCAGTAGACTTTTGCGCATATATTACGTTACATATGATTTGACTGAAAAATAAACTCAACTTTTGACACTCGACACCTCAATTACACTGTTCTGAATACTGTAGCAGGTTATATATCAAGTTTTAAAGCACGGCATCGAGGCATCAACTGATCTACTTGAATTTAATGCTGAAAGTTACTTATATACCTCTATGGATTAGTTTTAAATTTTGAGAAAATTCTATGCACTAATTTAGATTTTGTGTGTATTGAATAATATATAGCCAGTCTATTTTTATTATATTTATTCATTTCTAAATTGGACCATTTTACCACATAAATTCATTGGATTGTTATATAATTAAGACGTTTAAACAAATTGACGGGAATGGTACACAATAATTAGATAAAAATGATCTTTCAAAATCCATGTTTAAATAATTTATTCATTTGATAGTTTTTGTTTGGTTGCTCTTTAAAAACACACCTGGTACACTTTTCATAAAACTGGGGGTAGAAAAAGTTTACATGGAGACCGATTTTGCATTAACTGAAAATTAATCAAATACAAATTTAATAAAATAGAGAACATATTAAAGTTTATTTGCGAACTAATTAAAATTATGTTATCTTAACAATAAAATTTATAAAAAATATTTTGTTAAAATTTTACCGTTTATATGGAAATTTACAAACTCGTCATACAAATGTCTAACCTTGCAGAATTTTAATCATTAAAGCAAATTTACTCAAATCTTAAAATTAACCTAGATACCCATAGGTAAGCATTTTAGAATTAAATAATACCAAATAAGTTAATGCTATGCTTTAAAACTTTATATATTACCTAGTATATGATATTAAATTATTATTTTATATTGAATTCTAAATTTTTAAACTTACCTAGTACAGTATTTTGCAAACATTGTAATATAGGTTTGATATAAAATAAATTGATAATGCTTAAAGGATAGTGCAGCACTAGACACAACTACGGTACTAGATATTAAATGTAAGTGGTCATATAAGTGGCTTATAAGTTATAAGCTTGGTCAAAAGTATTTTATACAATACTTTAATGTCATAGAATTGAATAAATTCCTCAGATCCGTCTACCAGCAATTCCTCCATGTTACACTAACGGTGTAATTAATTAACAAGACTAACTTTTGAGATTACTTAATTTGTCATATTTGGTTAATCTACAAAATATTTTTTGTATTAAAAATTCTTAGTTCTTATGCAATATTTCTCACATAAAAAAATACTCGAGTTTTAGACATGATGTCGCAATTTATTTTTACAAGCTCATTTTAAAATCTAATTTAATTATAATTGTTATGAACAAGATAAAATAGCTTTTACGTTTGTTTATCAAAGTAATTACAGTCAAACAATAATTAAGTTTAAAAAATTGGCATGTTAACAAGTGCCTGTCAGTAGTGTATCGAGTTCTGGGCCTCAATCGCTAATCAAATTACAAAATTTGAGACTATTTTTAGCAATAATTTTCAATTTTCTATCAGAACTCAACAAAAACAAAATAATCTACTTAAAAATTGATCATTATCAAATAGATTTTCTAAACTTTCTAGTGGTTCTATCTCTGCACCAACATGGTAATGAGTTAAGCGGAACTGAACATCGTTACAACTTATACCAGGCCAAATCAGGTTGGCTCCATGGCCACTTTATGCCAATGCTTTTATAGACTGATTTTTTGTACAAATTATTATTCCTAAACACAATTACAATGAAAGATGGGTTGAAATAAAGCTTAATATATGATAATTGTATCCGAAATGAACTCAAATCGACAATTGCTCACAACTTATAACAAGTATTCTGATTGGAAACTAACGAATGACTAATACATCGCTTCCAATGAGAATACTTGTTATAGGTTTTGGTCTATTAAGTCATATTGTGTTCTCATATACTGTATAAGGAAACTAAATATGTGAATTGTTCTAAAAATATAATTATATTTTTGCACAATTTTACAATAAGAACGCGATGAATTTTTATTGCATATTTATAAAATAATGAGGTTTGACTTATACCATGCATAAGTTATTGCAAAATTAAGTATAATCGCAAAGATTAAACCATTGGAAAAATATATAAGTATACTATAAGTATAAATGTATACTATAAGTAACAAAAAATATGCAAATTAATTTATCATGCTTGTACAATGTGATTGGCTAAATATTAATTTTTGCTATCCCCTTAACCATATATCCTTACTAGTTAGTATAGTATTATCATGTACAATTTAAAATATTGATTGGAATGCAATTTGACACTGCATTGCATGAAATAACTTAAGTCTTAAGTCAATGTTTTCTTAACCCATTCACTCATCCAAGAGCTGACTCTTCCTCTTCTCAACCGATCGATCGCATCAATTGCTGGCCTTTCAGGCGAGCACTCAGTCGAGCGCTCGGAGCGACTCAACCCTTACATTAGCTGATTGTGAATGTGTGCGCAGTTTTAGTCTAATATTTCTTTATATTACTCTCAATATTTTAAGTTAGAAAAATAGGACTTGCCTATTTACTAAAATTAAATCAACCTTGCTGACAATAATACGTAAGTTTTTATTCTTACGTTCTGTTTAAAACAACCATACTCTCAATATGTTTCTTCAAACATCACTCCAAACATCAATTTATATTTACAAGAATATAGTTTATTTTTTAAAGAATATATTTTTAATCAATTATATGCTAACATTATAAACTTATATTATGCTATTAGTATTTTTAAATAGTCTATTAAATTTAATTAAAGGTACCATCTACTAAAATTGCATTAACCAAAACCTCTTACTGAATGAGTGTATTTTAAATTAGGTTTAAAATATACTTGCTAATTTTACAAAATATTATATAAATTATGCACATTAATTATTTTTGAAATTTATAAAAAAAATAAGCACAAAACTTATAAGCAGAAAAAATAATGTTATGTTTTAAATGTCATTAAATAGCTTGACCATTACAAAAAAAAATTACCAGGATACTTTATTGAGGAATGAATGAGTGTGATATTTTGGAAGATATACTGATGGGAAGGAAATGTGAGACCATATTCTCCGCTCACTCTTACACTCACTGTTTACTGAATGCAAGTCTTGTTATTGTATAGTATGTATGACTCAAACCAATTGACAATCAGATGTGTAATGTATTTATATTTACGTCAATTGAAAGCCTAATGTTTTGATGTTTTGATTTCGATTCGACTTAACGTTTGTCGAAATCGACGCATTGGTCAGCGATTGGACGAACGAATGGACGGTTTGGTTGTCTCACAGTTTGCGGCAAATAATGTCTCATTTGATTGAATATCACATTCCGGAAGCGATTCGTATTGAAGTGATAAAAGTGCGTATTATTTGCGTTTTCACTACCATTTCGATCATAATTTGCAATACAATTGTCGAACCCATCCGTAAAGCCATTGTCGGACAGCAAATGAGACACACATTAGGAGTAATAGTGTATTGCATAGCGAAGAGTGCCGTTAGTCCGGAATCGATAGAATAATTTGTTGGCCAATGACCCGTACAGTCAAACCTCGAACTGTCGACTAATCAATATATCTGTTTATAAGACTAATACTGTATAACGGAAATGGTTTTAGTTTTACTCATTATTAATTCAATTTTAATCAATACAACTCTATTTTCAACCGTATTATCAGGAATTTATATTTTATACATTACTCATTTTAGCTAGTTAATAATTCTACCACATCTTCATTATAAAATTATTATTCCCTAAGCAACTTATTAGACTGATTCTTGCTAAAATAAATTGCAAGTTACAAAATTTTGAGTTATAAGCAAATTCTATGCCTAAATCAGTATTTTAGGAGTATACCGAATTAATTCACCTGAATAAGTATCTTGGTGCAATGTGATTATTTGATTAAATTTGCACTAATTGTTTTATTATTATATTTTATTTTTGCATTTTAACAAGTTAAATTTAATAGATGCAATTATAAAATCGAATTTTATAAGCAATTCTTATACTATTCTGCAATTGTCTATTCTATAATTTATCACTGCTAATTCTCGAATCAGTCATAACTAAGTTGACAGTTCTAAATGTGAACCACAGGTATACTCAATGAACAGATCGTAACCCAAGTGTATTGATTGAGTCGCCAGTTGTCGACTATTGTCATACTATACTACAGTATAGATTCGTTTATTATACAAATCACTAAACTTTGTATTAATCAAAAAGAGGGACTCGTCTTGTGATTTGAGTGCGAAGAGTGGCGATGAAGACATCCGACGGTTTAGTGTTGACCCGCAGATTACAAGCCTATCGGTACTGCAATCACTACTGGTTCGGGCTTTTGATCTGCACTGGTATGCCATTTGTCACTCTTTTTTGTTACACTAACTATCGCTAATAAATCGAAATGAGTTAGAGAGCGCTAAATGCAGTTGAGCTACAGTAAATTGCATCTGTGTACAAGCTAACTTGCGTTAAGCAACACTTAATAATAAAATTATGCCATTTATCTTTTCAAAATAAGTTTGAGCATAGGTTTTTTTCAATTTAGCATAACTTACAAGTTAGCAAGTTTAAAGTAAATGCAATCGATTTAAATTGAACCGAGTAGAATTTAAATAGAAGTGCCAGTTATGTGGAATAATAATTATGATTATTTATGTCTCATAACTTATATGCAATAATTGCATGTTGTCTAGTTGTGACTCACAACTTGTGAGCAATAAACTTTTTCCCAGTGCATGTTGCATTATTAGAGTAAAGGTACTTTTTAAAAATACTAACTTAACATTAAGCAAGTTTATAAAAATGAAATGAATGATTGCTTATAAAAATATTGATTAAACGCATATTATATATGACTTGCAGTGACTTCTCGTTGAGTTACCTAAACGGCGAGACTTTGAGTTACTGTACGGTTAGGACGAACGCAGAGCTCGAGTCGGCATTCGTTAAATGTGCGCCTCTTTTGCAAATGCAACTGACGGTCGAACCGAACGAGTCGGTCAATACAGACAACTCGTTCACTGACTGGGATATCATCACTATATCAGATGTAGCGCGAACTCAGAGCAGCGGCACATCCCTGGCCTATGCTTTCATTAACCAGGTATTGACTCACCCTTTCGGCCGTCAATTGCCTCAAATCACTAATGTATTGCTCGAAAGGTCGAAAAGCTGATGAGTCGAGCGCTTGCCAACAGCCGAAACACTGCTACCGCAGAGTCGGCCGCCTTTCCTCTCAACGACAGCCATTTCCGAAGGTTTCTCGATTCGGACGGCAAAGTAAAGTGCGCGCAAGGGCTGCGCCTCGCCATTTACCGGCACGGGGTTGAGCCCAGCTTTCGCAAAGTCATTTGGAAACACCTGCTTAACGTCTACCCGCCCGGCCTTTCCGCACAACAACGCATCGATTTTATGAAACTCAAGTGCGAGACCTATAAGCAAATGAAGAACTTGTGGCAAACCAACCGATCCGATCGGTTAGTTGAAGACACTGTGCATATGGTAAGCGATCCGCTAAGGGATGGAAGGCTTGCTTTTGTAAAACTATTCCCATTAACTGACTATTCAGTTTTACCATGCTCCTATTTTACACTCATGAATTTGAAATGATTGTCAAAACTTTTGAAACATCCTTTTATAGTAATATTAGAAATTGCACCATTGTAATCACCCGAGTAGGGCATAGGTTTCATACGGTATATGTTGTTTAATAAGCTTATAATGTTTGACTGACTGCAGGTGCGGAAAGACGTGATGCGGACCGACCGGTGCCACCACTACTACTCGGGAACGAGTGATTCGGAGAACGCAAACGTCGAAACTCTTCTGAATATTCTAACCACTTATGCGCTCAATCATAAGGACGGGTATTGTCAGGGAATGAGTGATTTGGCGTCACCTCTACTCTATGCGATGAAAGGTATAGTCAATGAGCGAACCAATTGAATGGAACTAACTGTCGAGTACTGACAGACGAGCCGCACGCGTACATCTGTCTGTGCGCACTCATGTCACGCCTGGCCGACAACTTCAACTCGAGCGGCGAAGTGATGTCTCGCAAATTTGCTCATTTGGCGCAACTGCTGCAGTACTACGACCCGGAGTTCTACGCGTACCTGGAGGTGCAGGGCGCACACGAACTTCTCTTCTGCTATCGATGGATTTTGCTCGAACTGAAGCGCGAGTTCCCCTTCGACGACACCCTCCATATGCTCGAAGTGTTGTGGTCTTCGATGCCTCCCATCGACGCGAACACTAGCTTTCGCTTATTCGACGACAACCACCTCTACATTCCCCACAAAACCCCTCCAATGAAACCCAAATTCCATTCAAACGCTTCCCTCTCGACCCTAAGTGAGGGCAGAAACGAGTCTAAAGCCAACCAAAGCCAACCTCTCCTAACCAAACCACTGCCTACTCGGGTGCGAAACATTCGCTTTTTACCCCAACTGTTGAGCAGCGACTCAAAAGACATCGACTCTCCAGATGAAGACGAACTCGAGGGCTATGGGCGGCCGTACAGGTGTCCGCCCCCTCTCATTGCTCAGCAGTTCAGTATCGACACCGACGACGGTAGCGAAGTAGGCGCTCAGCCAACAGATGTCTTAAATCGAAAGCCACTTATCTCTAAGGACTCGACCGCTTCGAGTGACGCCATACCAACGACATGTGCAACCTCTGGCGCAACCTCTGAACGGGAGTCGAAGTGGAAGAGTGACAACCGAACGAAGGCATTGCGTAATGTGCACTGCAATGGCGAATATTTCGATGAGTCAGCTAAGGGTCCGGCAGACCAGCAATGGACGTGTCCTATGGGTCTGGCGCGCAGTCTGAGCTGCGAGTCATTAGATTCAGTGAAAGGGCGCAAAGAAAGGGCAGAACCGCAAGGCCTGAATGCGGCGCACTGTGAGTCGGGCGAACTGGGCTCAGGCGCCCTGAGGGCGGACGAGAGCGGGTGCAGCACCAAGTCGTCGTCGTGCTCTTCCCTACTCATGCTGTCGAACGGGTGTTCGTCTTCGCTCACGAAAAGCGTTTCGCTGTTAAGTCCGGAGCAGTTGGGAGCGAACGACGCGTTTATGCTATTCCTATGTCTGACTATATTACTGCAAAATAGAGACAAAATAATTAACAATAACTTCGATTCGAATGACATTCAGATGTATTTCGACCGCTTAGTCCGCAAACACGACGTCAGCTCTGTTTTGAACTTCGCGAGACATCTCTTCCGTAGCTATTTGTCCCATTGGCAGCACAACTGCCCTTCCGAGCCCTGAGGCCAGACACCCGACCACTTCCCGCTCGCGGATCACAGGCCGGTCACTTCGGCTCACCAAACAGGTGTCGGCGCCGTCAGTAGGTCTGCGCCGACACTCATTCAATATCTTATTAAAATTTACCAATCAATCAGATTTGGTGTTTGTCTCGAAGTGTCTTGATTAATTCTTTCCTACATTATATAACATGTACAAATTCATTATTAATAAATAGTTAAATAAAATGATTCTTTTCTACTTATAAGCATGATCAGTTGCTTTATGAATCTATTAATCTACCAAGTTACTTAAATGTCGATGCAACTTAAAAGCTGTAGTGGGAAATGCTAATTTTTACAAATATGCAAGGTAATTTAAATTTTGTGTTAGAAAAATTATCAAATGTCCATTTTTATTAATATAATTACATTAAAACTCTTGTAATGAATATTAATAACATTTTGTCGCAAGACTTGTCTCTTCCCTACCTCTCAATCAAATGATTTTTACCAGAAATCAGTCGTAAATGCAATTATAAAACAGTGAATAAAAACATTAAGTCTAAAGAATTTGATGCAAACGAATGATTTGTCAAATGTAGGCAATGTTTGGACGGATAGGGTTTACAGCGGAGCCAACCTCTCGAACAGCATAACTAATTCGCAGCGATCGGTGTGTGGAAAGAGATCGATAGGAATGGCCTTAATTGGCACAAATGGTAGTCCCCTATAGGTCTTCGAAGGCGGTCGGCATAGACTGGTCGGAAATGGAGGCAAAAGCGGATTAGAGGACTAAAAGGTATAATAAGAACCGGTATATCAAAACTTCAACCATCGGCTCAATGCTTACTCAATCATGTTTTTGATGGCTTTGTGCGGATCGCACGAGACGTAAACCAAACGATTCAATTGACTGGTAGTCCTTAGCGCTCGGATTATAGAGTTGTCTAATATTGGGATTGAAGTGAAAGCAAATAGAGTTAGAGAACGGATTGGTAGGAAAGATCTCATCCCAATTGAGTGCACATACGTAGTCCGGCGCGCGGAGGGTCGACCACAGCCACTAACGGGCCCAAGGAGTCGGATATAGCGAGTGAAGTGAGAACATTGCTAATCGCGTCTTCGGCTTTGCCTTCAATAAACTCGACGTTCGAGACGTCGTTCGACTGGGCGTTGAAGTTGGCATCACTGATGGCGTCGGCACTCAATTCGATTCCAATCACTCGTTTGACTTTCGAGGCCAAACACAGGCCTATAGTTCCGGTTCCGCAACAAATGTCGAGAAGAGTGAGCTCTGGGTTCGGTTCGATCAGATCAGCGATCGCTTGATAGCAGAGCTCAGCGCCGGGAGTGTTGATCTGAAAGAAGGCGAGAGGACTGATACGGAACTGGAATTTGCGCTCCAATTGAATCGTTTCGGAAATGAATTTCTCGCCGAAAATCAGTTCCAAACACTGGTTCGACATCTCGTGTCTCAGCGATGAGATGTGAATATAAACCGAATTAACGCCCGATTGGCGGTTGGCCTCAAAATATCGCGCAATTGAGGCCTTTTCGGCGCCAATCTGTTCGGGGCTGAGCTGTTGCGGGTGCAGAGCAACGATGATTTGCGAGTCTGTGGTCGTCGTGCGAACAGTGATTTGGCGCCAATGGCCGCTATGGACCTCCGGGTCGAAGCCACTCAGTTGGCTCTCATTGCATATGTAGTTCGAAAACGCTTCCAAAGCCGCTCTCATGCGAGTGCTAATGATAGGGCAGTCGAGCGCCGGTTTGACCACTTGGACAGTGCCCTCCCGGTAGAGCCCTAACCGAAAACCAACCGCTTTGTCGGTGCCGACTGTAAACTCGCATTTATTGCGATACCCGTCCACTACAGGCGAGGCTCGAACTTCCGAGAGATGACAACATTTCTTGTCATACGTCTTGTTCGCCGTTTCGAACCACTTAGTGAGTGGACAGTCAGGAGACGCCGAGTTGACTATTTGCGCCAATTGGCGGTGAAGTTGGCGTAAAAACGCTTCAATCGATTGCAGTTTGTGTTCGATTTGTCGGGAATACGGCATTTGCCAAAGAGAGGCCACTTTGTCGTTGAGAATGCGCGCCAACTCGTCCGGCGAGTGAGTGGCCGCCAGTTTGACCCGTTTCGGGTCGCTTTCGCTTAGGGACGGCCTCTTCCGCTCATTTTCCGATTCAATTCGCTTCTCAACCAACGGATCGGGACATGGATTCGCTTTCCGGACAACAAGTTCTTTGCTTTTCCACAAATAATTAGTCAATTTTTTAATCGCTTCCTCTCTGTCCTCATCGCACCGGAAGGTCACAAACGAATGAGACGGAGCGCCCGGTTTGCCGATTAACTTAGTCTTCAATGGCTTTAACTCTAATTTTTTGAATAACTTTTTGAATGTCTGTTCAAAACGTTTAGAATAAAGAGTGAAATGAATGAGAATTTTGTTGAAAACAATCGGTTTCGTAAAACATTTAACATGCTTAATTAAAACTAATTATCGCTATTTTATCTTGTTTAATATTTAAACGGAATTCTATTTGTCTAGATTACAAATTTCATAAATGCATATATTGTGTGGTATTTACATTTAGTGGCAAGCTAACTAAATTCTTATGTCCTTAAATTAGTCCTGGATAAACTGATTGTCAATTAAAAATATGCATGTTTGTTTGAATATGAGATAGACTCTGAATAGACTTGTCATCTGTTACATGAGACATTAAGGTACATGCTAATTTAAGACAACAAAGCCTAATCTGATTGCAAACTTAGCTACCCCAACGAGATAAAACAGATATGAGCATGGCACTTTCTTGGCTAATCGCACTATTGACAAGACCCGAACCGACGTGTGTCTGCATTTGACACTTACATCATAGCCTATATGTTTGGGTAGATTTCGAATTTCGATTTTAAGCGTCTCTGACGTGAATTCGCCTCTTCGTGTGTATGAGAAGGCATCGGCAGTCGCGCCGCTCGACTCAGTCGGCTCTTCGCACTCAACCGACTCACTCGACTCAATGGGTTCGGCTTTCATCTCATCACTGGTCTTGAGCTCGCATTCGGGTTTGCAATCAATCGCTTCACTGACCGACACTTTCGCCTCATTTCGGTCGTCACTCACTATTTCAGACATTCTTATCCGTAATACTAATTCCGAACACGATTTTCAATCACAATGTAAATTAGATTTAATGCAATCTAAATTAGTCGTAAAATAAGCATGTTGCAAACATTGAAAACATCAACACATGTTATGCGAACGCAATAGACGTAATATATTTCGATTTGTAGGAAAACAGGTGACGAGTATTGCAGTATTGAGTGAACGAACGAAAACATCGATCAGATGTTTGTTTGAAGTATCAAATTTGGAAACTGCTGATGAGTTAGCGTAGGCTCATTTAATGCCATTTAGCATGATTGGCATATTGTGTCTTGGTTACTTTGATCTCTATTAAATAATGAAGATGATGCAGATGCTATTATCATTAAGTAACCATTATTATCTTGCTTACTATAGTGCTTACGTTAGTAGGAAACTAATTTCAATCAAAGTCCAGTAAAAGCCAAAACTACATGCTAATATTTGTGTTTTACAAATTGCAATTAACATTTCAAGTTTACTAACTGTAAAATATGGAAAATACAATGTAATGATATATTTAAATATTGATTATTAAGAGAAGTATTTTGAATATTAATTGTTATATAACTATGACTTCAGGCGAGAAGAAGTGGACGAAAACTATTGGAATGAAAATCGATTAATTGGTTTTGATTTTGAGGTAATTCTTCGCATTTTATTCTATGCCGTATATTCAAGGTTTAAAATTTTTACGATTTAATTGTTTAACCAATACTAAAATTAAACATGACATACAAAACCCAGTGTTCTGTTTTGCAGCCGAAATAGTTGGGCAGAGTTTAGCAAGGCAGTTTAGTGAACATAACAAGTTTAAACATATGGTCAATTTAAATAGCCAGTTGATTGTTGAATTATTTATGCCAGGTTAAATTTGAGATGAGTTTATTGATTAACTGCATATAACCACAACCACGAGAATTGATTTAAGCAATAATATGACTTACAATGCAATTACAGGACAACGACAACATCGCCGACACTATAGACCGAAGCGAAGCGAACGCAGCGATTGGTGTCGACGACCCGAATGAGTCGAACAGATTTCGACACCATTTCAACGAACCGAATGTCGCGGGTATTGAAGCGATCGATACTTCGGCTCATTGTCTCAATTTGTCTCTAATTGCGAACAGATTTGAAAAGATTGCAAATATCAGAAATGCCGACAATCTGTGCCCCAAAACAGACTTCAAAGCAAATCCTTAAGGCATTGGAAAGCGAAGAGAAGGCGAAAAGCTGTTTAACTCAGAGTATAGGCATTTCGGCGAAACTTAGTCCTAAAGAAGCGGTCATTCGATTGGCGAACGGCTATGACGTCGATCTGAGCCGCTATAGGGGTAGGGAAGAGAAGCTGGAGTTAGTGGACAGAGCGGTCGAGTGCAATGACGGCAATGCGATCCTCACTTGTGTTCTGCATTTGGAGCGAACGCTCAAGACTTCACTCTTTAACTACGAAATGAGTAAAAGAGGTTTGGCTTCCGATCACTACATCTTCTATTTGAAGCAAAACCAACGAATCGACCGCTTGATTGACATGTTGTCGATGTTGGGCCGACACGAAGACGCAGCCATTGCCGCCTACACGCAGGCCGTGAGCGGCGGCAGCGTTGAGACGAAAATTGCGAATTTGAAGAATTGTTTGCGCAATCACTTCAGCACTGGTGGCACTCAAGTGCTCTTTTGGAGTCATTTTATTTTAGACCAAATTTCGCTTCTGGAGCGCCAACTGCCGATTGAAGCGGACGATCGACGCCAGTTGCGTCAGCTCACGAGCCACGACTCTAACCCCACTTCCAGCCCCAGCTCTAGTGTGAATCCAATTCTGGCGCAAATAGCACCGATACCCTTAACCGGCTCTTCAGTCATCACAACTCTGTATTATTGCTGTTTATATCACTACTCATTAGCGGAGAACCACTTCGCCAGCCCTAAGGCCATTGCCTCGACTTACCAGCTAAACGACAGACAGTTCACGTGGACAGCCCTCTCCGCTCTGGCCGTCTCTCAAAGCTGGCCACTCATTGACGCTCTTTTCCAACAGAAGGTTGAGTGACATGTTTGTTTTTGCTAGAAATTTGCTACACATTCATAAGTTTTCAAAAATAAAATTCTGATATCATTTCTTTTTATGCATGATAAATAGATATTAAGAAAGATTAGCATAAATCGTAAATGAAAAATAGCAAGTTATTTTAAAATCTCATTTGAGCCCAAGTTTAGCCGAACCGAGTTGACTTTGTGTTGTACTATACAATATAGCAAGTACAATTTGAAAAAGTATAATTTGTTTGATACTAATAGCGATGGTTAGGACAGACGCGGATGAAGTCATGCATTCCTTTCGAAAAAATACTGTCACTTCTGCACAGGAGTGGAGCGCCAGAAGAGATGCTTATAAAGTATTGGCAACTCATCGATGACATTGACGTGAGGTTTAGTGCCGCTAAAGAGCTTCGACTCATTCGGGCAGTGATTGACGTACGCATTGACTGCATTGCAGACAAGAATTTTGAATTAATTACTTTTATTCGAATTATTTGATTATTCGATAGGCGTTAGTGAAAGCCGGAGATCGGAAGCGATTGTCAGAACTGGTCTCTAAATTAGACGTCAGGTCCGAAGAGTACTCTTTCGCACAAAACGCTCTCCCATTCACACAATCGAAGAGTTGAGTCAATCGTTTCGGACATTTGAGCGATGCTTGTCGTGCCTTAACATCAATCTCATTGAACATTGACTTACTTATAGTATTAAGTTTAATTAATATGATAATTAAGATATTAATTAAAAATTCATATGTTAGACGAGTATTTACTTTGTATAGTTTGACAAATTTATCATGCTTAACATTATTTGTGCAATAAAACATCAAATATTTATTCATATCTTAATGAATTCTTGCATTTCAATGTTAGCATATATTCTATAATTTCTATTTTAATATCACTTTAAAACTAAAACAATGAGAAGTGCAACGAATGAGAGCATATCGCCTACGACCACAATATACAGTATAATGCAACGTGAATTGTTTTTACTATACAATATTTAATTTTTTTTTAGTTTAGCATGTTCGAAAATTGACACTTGATAGTCATGTAAAATACACTAAATTCATATTAATTTTTGTGTAAATTGATTTTTTCCAAAACAATCAACAAGTTACTTAAACCCCGAATTGAATTTCTTACTACCAATATTGATTATTTATGCAAGCGCTTTAATTTATAAGCTAACTTTTAACTTATTTGCTGGATAAATTTGAAGATTACCTGTATATTCACCTACATATACCTATCAAATTAGTCCGCAAGTAGTTTAATGTGAATATCATTTCAATTCATTGTAAAAGCAATTGATTTTAAAAACATTATATTTTTCGAATTATTTCTTATAGAAAATATCGCTTAAATATAATTTTATAATTTCATGACTAAAGCTAATTAGAATTTTAAAATATCCAAAATTATCATCAATTCATCAATCATAAAATGTTATTAAAAATACGATACGCATTCGAATATACAGTAATATTGATTTAGCAATATACTTAAAATTAGAAAAATATCGAAAATAAGAATAAACTTCTAATAAATGTTTGCTCGAAGTGCACGAAAACCACAATTTCGCTGAAATGACATTGAAATAGAAGTAATGAAAAATCGTTAAATTTGCAATGTTTAAATGTTTGAATAGTCAAGTTCACATTCGACGAAGTTCTCGACTTATCAGCTCTCGATTCGTCTCTTCTTCGCAAACAGAATAGCAGTTCCAGTCGTCTATCACTACTTGTATTTCGAGCTAACATTCGCCAAACATATCGCAAGAATACGCAAACTATTGTCGAATACAACTCGAATCGACACTTTCTAGCGCTCTCTCTCTGCTGTTCATACTGTACACCAGATTTGCGTTGAATCGGGCCGTCGATTGAGTGGTTGCAAGCAAACCAATGACCGAACCGAGTATACTGCGGATCAGTTCTGTCCAGTCTTCGGAGATGTCGGTGCCGATCGAGACTATAGACCAACAAAACACTATCAATGCAAACAATACGCTTCAGTTGAACGTCAATGAACTGAACCATTTGAACGCCAGCGCCGGCAACCCGGGCAATGCGAAGGGGCACCCGGGCAAGGACTCGATGGAGCCGGGGCTGGCGGATGAACGGGTGATTGAGGTCTCGTGGCATAACCTCATCTATACGATCGAAAAGAACGCACTCCTGAGTCGATGTCAAAAGGGAAACAAAAGCCGAACTATACTTAAAGGCCTTTCGGGTTACTTCCGAAGTGGAAACCTGACCGCTATTATGGGCCCATCCGGTGCGGGAAAGTCGACTTTATTGGAATGCGTTTCGGGATTTCGAAAGAAGGGACTGACAGGCGAAGTGCGAATCACTGGAAGCAATCGCATTAAGATCGGACTCATTGCCCAAAACGATCAGCTCTTGAATCAGTTGACAGTCAAAGAAGCGCTGATTTTTGCTTCAAAACTCAAGAACTATAAGCAAAGCGATGACAACGAGTTGGAGGAAGTGGTTGTCGAAGACGCCAACTCCGCTCAGGGCCAGAGTCCGCGCTCAGCCTCGTACCACACGGTGCTCGCCAAACATGTGATGAAACAATTGGGTCTCGAAGTTTGCGCCGACACCCGGAGTGGCAGCTGTTCGGGAGGACAGAGGAAGCGCCTATCGATTGCTTTGGAACTCATTTCGAAGTATAAACTCAATCGATATGAGAGATATTGATATGAATTATATCATTAAATGCACATCACAATATCACAGCACAATATAGAGTGTATGCACTGCACCTATATCTCCCATTAGTTGACAGTCCCTGTCAGTCCTCTTAATCACATTGTGGTCAAGACTAGTAAACTATAATCTCCTGTTAAGGCCAAACATCCTAATCCTGGACGAGCCGACGAGCGGTCTGGACAGCTCAGCCTGCTATCAGACAGTGTCGGTAATGCAAGAGTTGACGCAACAGATGCAGTCGAAGAACCCGATCGCAGTGGTGGCGACCATCCATCAGCCGTCGGCGCGTGTCTTCAATCTGTTCCATCACGTCTATGTCATATCATTCGACGGTCAGTGCATATTCCAGGGTTCGCCAGCGGAGCTCATCCCAGAGCTGGGAAGAGCGGGACTGAACTGTCCGCAGTTCCACAACCCGGCCGACTTCATCGCGGAGGTCGCGTCGGGAGAGTACGGGCGCGACGGCATTCAAAAGCTAGCGGCGCAGAAGAAGCAGGCCGACTCGCTCATTCCTGCCCTCAAGGGACCGAAAAGTCTTACCTTAGCCCAGATATCGCAAACCCAGTCCTACCCGGGAGTACTGCACACATGGCTTCTATTCTATCGCTCACTTCTGGTCATACTTCGCGACCCGATGTTGACGTCACTACGATTTGCCTCTCATTTGGTGACCGCCGTCTTTATCGGTCTGCTCTACGGCGACGCTATCGGCAAACCCGGCGGTTGTCCGCCGCAGGTGTCGCCACTCAATGATTTGGAACACTTCGCGGAGTTTCGGGAAAAGTACGAAAAAGAGACGATTACTATCACCGAAAACGTCGCGTTTGTGTTCTTCACTCTCATGTTCGTCATGTTTGGCGCAATGATGCCCACAATCATGACGTTCCCGATGGATATGCAGGTGTTCCGGAAGGAGCGCACCAATGGCTGGTACAGCTGCGCCGCCTACTACCTGGCCAAGACGCTCGCCGACATGCCGTTCCAGGTTTCGAATTATAATTCTTTATATTTTATATAGTATTTAGTCTGTTTAGTAACTCGACTAAAACCATCAGTTTATTAGATCTAGTAGTTAAAAAATTATATTATTTAATATTAAAGAGTAACTTGTTCAAATCTTAGTAGTCTGTAGTATGAATAGTGACGCTTAATTAATACCATGCTTAATGGCTGAACTCGAATTCAATTGCAGTTCATATTCCCGACAACATTCACGAGTATAAGCTATTACATGACGGGTCAGGAGAACTCAGCGCTTCGTTTCACTGGCTTTACGGCCATATCGATCGCCATCGCACTGATAGCCCAAAGTCAAGGCCTACTCATCGGCGCGATCTTCATGGAAGACGCGTCGGCAGCCGTGTTCTTGGGTCCAATCACGTGCATTCCGCTCATGCTGTTCGCCGGCTTCTTCGTCCGCATCTCAACCATACCGTCCTATTTCAGGCCTTTGACTTACATCTCGTATTTGAGGTATTCGTTTGAGGCCTACATTGCGGTACTCTATGGCTACGACCGGTGCGAATGGGACCCGAGTCTGGCGAACATGACTAACGCGAAACCCGAATGGCTTGACTACTTGACCCAAATGCTGGCCCCGAGCGGCGCGGAAGGAGAGGGCACTTCCGAGAACTTCATACAAACCCTATTGGATAACCTGAGCGGACAGTTCGGGTCGAACTCGGAAGAGGACTACCAGTCGATAGTGATGTCTCAGTTCGAGGTCGACGACGAGAGTCTGGTTTGGAATTCCATTATTTTGGGCCTATTTTTCGTCGTTCTCCGAGTCATCACTTATTTGATTTTGCTTTGGAAGGCAAACAAACGCGAGTGAACTCTCGACAGTCCACCTAAACCACCCAAACCACCCAAACCACCCAAACCATGATGTTTATTGTTAAAATTATCCACTCCCATTTCAATAACTGTTCCAATCTATTATTTCCTTCATCTGAAAAGCTGTTTTAATTTTTCCATGCTTGATTTTGCAAATACTTTAAAATTAATTAAATAATTTTCACACCTAACGTAAAAATTTGGCAAGGTTATAAAAGTTCAAGGCAAATAATTTAAATAAAATTACTTGTTTGAAAAATTGAATGTGTATAAACAAAAATACGAGTGTATAAACTAAATTCTTAGTAGCCATTCTAAATAAGTGATGAGTAGTTTTATTTAATAATTAAACTGAATTTAATTTAAACTCGATTACTATACTAATACAGATAATATTTTTGTAATGTTTAATGCAGTTATTTAAATGGTTTGAAATTTATTAAAATTTATCTTTGTTGTTTTAACAATTATTAATATATTCTTATAACTTATAACTATTGAGTAAATATTTTTCTATAATTCGCATTTTCTATTAATTATATTTCTTAATATATGAATAAATAATGATTTAAACTTAATAGTAATTAAAAAACTTTAATGCAGTAATTTCAATTATTTATCAATAAAATAAACTACCCTAAAGTTCCGTGGATAAGCCGCGCCTTATCTATTGAAAAAAACTTAAAATTTTGAAGAAAGTAAAATTCGGCTTATACATGGAAACAATTTATTCATATTAAATATTATTCAAATACTACAATGAAGTTATTATAGGAGAGTATTTTAGGCTCGATTTCCTTTTTTGGCAAATCTCGATTCGCCAGCTTTTGGTGATTTGAATAGGATTTACGTCTATTTACATGTTTATCACTCATTTAAAATTAATTAAAAATATTATTAAATGCTAATTCACTAAAAATAGATTTTACTCAAATACTCAAATTAACCGCATTAATTATTAACACGTGGATTAAATCGGGGAACTACATAACAATGATTTTCTCGGAAACTACTTGGCCAATTTTGACGAGGTTTTATTTAATTAATTCAGAATCCGCCCACGCAACTTTTAGCAAAAGGATTTTTAATTCTAATTGATAATTTAAAAATTAACAACAAATAACGTTTTAAAAACACATTTATAGACTTATTTGTGAATTGATCATATAATTCGAAAGAATACACAAATTGATGAGGGACGTGTTTCTGGAATTTTTAAAATTTGACCTGTGACTCATTTTATAGTTAAAATAATGAAAAAATGTCAAAACTTTATACGCTTGTAACCTTTGACCTACTCATGATAAACTATCGTTTTTGATGCCAAATGGTTTTTAATTCTAAGGTTTAAAAAATAATATTTATAATACCCCAGTTATTTCGCGCCTCCCCCCCGTTCTCCCCCAGCGCTTACCTACCCATACCTGTGCCCACACTCGACCCGATCACTCACATAATCGCCTATTACTATAAGTGACTGGTCAGAGCACACGTACTCACAGCGCCGGACCCATTAACCTTCAAATTATAATTGTTTAAATTATTTAATCCTTTTCTTTGTTCTCGATCTAATACTTAAGCGCCGACACGAGCTCCAGTAGTTAGTCAGTTAAGAGAGTCTTATTTTGTAGTCGAACTAAACAGTTAGT
>JAQIXC010000550.1:0-23858 GCA_034697605.1 Metabelba pulverosa | reverse complement strand
ACTCGACGACAAACTGCGCTTCGAATCGGTGGCCAAACAGTGGAAGCGATCGCTATTCGGCACTCAATACGAACTAAGCGTATATAACAATCGAATCAATGGAAAGCGAATCGATTTCTCGCAATTCGAAGCACTGCTGAAAAAGTGTCCATCGATTCGAAGTCTAGACATCGGCGACGGAAACACATTCGCGACTAAAGAGCGAATAATAGACGCGATTATCGCCTATTGTCCGCAACTGACGGAAATCGGGTTTCCGTTCAACGAATTGAGCGGCGAATGCATTCAACGATTTGCGGCGAAATTCGGTCAACACTTGAAGTCAATTAATTACTGTCCGTTGTTTGCGGTGAAAGGCCGGAAAGTGGCGGCGATTCTGCGTTTGTGTCCAAACCTCGAGCGCTGCCGAACGGGCCGTTTGGCCTACATTTTCGGCGATTGCGGCGAAATCTATGCGAAAAATGTGCGAAAATTGGATTTGTATTCGCGTAACGGCGACGAGAGTCACGTCAACCGATTCGTCGCTCACTTCGCGCAGCGATTGACGCGTTTCGGCGTTCACTCGATTGGCAGCGAATCGAAGAACGCAATCAATGCACTGATGCCTCGATTGCCGCAAATGTCGGCTTTAGTTGATTTGCAAATCGATTATCATTGGCAACGGATTAATGACCCATTGGTAGAACAGTTGGCCCAAATCGGCCGCAACTGCCGACGGCTGCGCCGACTGTCGCTGCGAATCGTTTTCATTATTGACGACTCGGACGTCGAACCGCGTTCGGCGATAGTGTCGGCAATTAACCGAAACTTCGCGCAAATCGAAAGACTCGAACTGCAAGCGCCGGCGATAATGAGTGGTTTCGAGCTTTCGAGCGCATCGTTCGGTCGATTGAAACGATTAACGCATTTACGGCTCGGGAATTGGCGAACGTTTGCGATAAACGACTCGTGTTTGGTGGACATCGACCGACACTTACCGCTCATGCAGTCGCTTCACATACCCGTAGCGAACGTCTCGTCTCATGGACTGCAATCACTTCCGAGACTACGATATCTGCAGTACTTTCGCATCGAATCAAATGCACAGCAATTGAGTGCACAGTTTGTCCGCCAATTGACCGATAATTGCCGGAAAATACGCGAACTTTCGATAAAATATTGAAATCTATTTTATGCTATTATCTGCTCTTATCCCGACTTTAACCGAAAATAATAACATGTATTTGTTTGAAAATATAACCACAAATTAAATAAACAATATTTGTTTAATGTTATTATAACCTAAGAATTAACAGGTTTATTTTGCGATTTATTCATTAATTCTAATCTATTTGTGTTCTATAGAATTCAATAAAGTTTTACTGTTTAAAACAATTCGTTCATACTTAAGAAAATTGTACCAAGCTTACTACAATTTGTTGTGTAAATTCAAATTAAAATAATCTGTTTGTTTCAATAATTTTTGTTTAATGCAAATAACTCAGTTTTAAACAATATTATACATAGTAAGTTGTATTGAGATTAAAAATATATATCTTTTTTCTTAATTTTAAATGTATTAAAAATTACCCAAATTAAAAACTAACATGGTTTAAACTTTGATTTATAAAAGTAACTGCAGCATGCTATAAATTAATTACTATTGCATGTTACAAACACGTTTATTTATTATTTAAACAAGTTCAATAAGCTATTGCCTAAAGTGCAATGTATATTTTATAAATAAAAATTCACAAATTAAGCAAATAAACGCCGCAATAAACATGATATTTAAATATGCTAAAAATGAGAAAACACCACGAAATGTAATCGGATAAAATTTGACCTTGTCAATTTGACTGATGACTTCAAAAGCACAGCGGGACACCTCGGCATCATTAATGTTTCTTGTTACTTGCCAAGCTTTATTCCGCCACAGTTGCATGAGCCCGTTATATTTCAGCGTTTTAATACTAATTAGCAAGATACAATATAATTAAATAAAAAAATTTTTATAAATAATTTTAACTAGTTTAATGAATTAGCATAATTACATTTGATTATTTTTGCGCTGGATAGTTTTGTCAAGGCCCTTGCGATACAGAAACACATTGCGCCAATTATAGAATTCACCATGTGACACATGCCAGCAAATAGTCGGCGCTTTTTTACAACCCTGCTTTTTCATTTGATCTAACCTGTCGTTGGCCTCGATATATGCTACCTGGCCATTGAGAAACGGTTTAACATGCTCATCGCTCACAGTAACAGGCCACAATTTGCGTTCAGATAAATGGCGATTGTTTTTGATTCGATTGACCAGATTTTTGTCAAATTTTGTATCATTTTTCTGTTATGTAATTAGTAATTGATATATAGTTTATAAAAAATAATCATGTCAAAAATGATTTCTAATATAATAAACAAACTAGATAATAATATGGTTTTGTATGAATGATACTTTAGCAAAATAGAATGTTTTGTTAGTTTACATATTTATATTCTATTAATATTTACCATCATATCTCTGTACAGAAGTGAATCTGTGTAGACAACCGGTATAACATGTTGAAGTTTGACCAAATCATCAATTGAATCAATTTCGGGCAGTTTGTGAGATATAACTTTATCACTGCCAATTCTTGCATTAATATTGATTATTAGCATATAATAGCATGTTAGAAAATTCAACAATAATATTGAATAGATATTTAAGTTATCATTGGAATTTAAACCTAAAAGATAAATTATTATATATAGTAATTGTTTACAAACTTGTACTACCTTGGTGTAATAACAAACGACATAAATTAAATATTGTTAGTTTAGCATGATTTTTATAAATTAAATGTCTAATCAGAAACAAATTATATAGAGCAAATATCAACCCAAATAAAATAAACCAAATTGCATAATCAATATGAGAGAGGTAATCAAGCAAAGTGGATTTATTGTTTCTGCAATTATTTGACATGGTTAATATTTGATAAAAGGATTGTGACGTGATCTCCGAGTAATCCATAATTTTACCACGTTCTGACGTTGGACCAAAATCACCAAGCAAAATATCGGCTTTCTAATTTATAAAACCAGATTAAGCATACTTGGTAACTTTACTTTATAAATATTTGATTACATTGTTTAGTAACATTTTAATTGCTTTGCTATTTATTAATTTATCCGGCGCAATTATTTCATAGCTTGAAACAATTTTGAAAAAAGATTATTTATTATAATTGATTTTTCTATTATTTATTAAATATACCTAATATTAAGTTTGAATTTTATCGCATTGATTATATTTACAATTTGACCTTTTAAACATGTTCGGTTAAACTGATTTTTAGTTACATTAATAAACGCATTGTTCTAAAAATTTATAAAAATAATTTTTAAATATTAAGCATAATTTAACTAAGTTTTAAATTGATAAGTTAATCAAATATTAAATATTACATAATAAGCCGTAAACCGCAAATAAATCTCTTCCAACATCTTAATTAAAAAAATTATGTTAAATTTAAAGTGATAAATTCTTATTTAGTAAATATTTTAAAAGCTATTTCATATTAAATTAAAATAATAAAATATATTGTGAAATTATTACAATATAAAATATTGTTAAATGATACGCAGGCAACAATCAATAACATGTTTACTCTAACATTTAATATAATAAATTAAATTATAGATAATTAGATTGCTAAAATATTATATACGTTTATTACAAACATTTTTATTTATTGTATATATTATAATGACTAAATGCAATTATCAATATTAATTTATTAAAATATATTTATATTAATATATCAAAATATTCATATTAATAAAATAATATTTATTTATTTGAAAAATACTGCAGCTTTATAATTATTTTTATAATTTATTGCAAATTTAATAGTACTAAAATTTACAATGGTTTAAAAATTTTACATTATGAGTTTACATTACAATTTGATTTTTTAAATCATGCATTTTACTTAACAGATTAACATCACAGTATTTATAGCATAAATTAACAAAATCTTTGTTTGTAACAAAATAGCTACATTCAACTTTATCTTTTCATCAAATGAAAACAGAAAAAATTATCAACATTAAAGCACATATTAACAATATCAAATAATTCTAGTAGAAAACATACGAATGATAAGATTACAAATATTATTAAATAGACTAGGAATACAACCATGCTGCTAAGAGTTGCTGGGTAAAACTGAATATCTTCAAGTTGATTTTTCGCACCAAACGCGCATCGATAGACATTAAAATCAGTTGTATTTCGAAATACTTTTGTCGCGTTATTTAGCCAAATCTGAATTATA
Organism: Metabelba pulverosa; assembly: GCA_034697605.1. Lineage (NCBI taxonomy): Eukaryota > Metazoa > Arthropoda > Arachnida > Sarcoptiformes > Damaeidae > Metabelba > Metabelba pulverosa. Next base: position 19,551 of record JAQIXC010000550.1, on the reverse strand, counting down.
CCATTGTACTTTAACGCTTTTATTCTATCATGATTAAAATACTTCAATAAAATAAAATATAATTAAACAGTTATAAAATAATTCTAACATTCGATTAATTTCATTCTGAATACGCTTATCCACGCCCTTACGAAAAAATATCACGTTTCTCCAGTAATAAAATTCACCATGCGATATATGCCAGCACATGTTTGAGTTCAACTTGCACACTTTTTGCTTGATCAAATCAATGCGGTCATTAAATTCAAACAGCGCCGCTTTACCATCTACCATAACATCGACATATTTGTCCATGGTAATTGGCCAGATATCGCGAATCGCTAGCTTTATGTTTACTCCCATTCGTTCTGCCATGATCAAATTCTCTTCGTGTGTCGGATAGTCAGGTTTACTATTCTAAAAATGAATTAACCAATTTGCAATTTAAGCAAGTGCTGGTTATAATTTATAATGCACAATTTCTATTAATAATTAAATATCTAAAAATATACTGTATATTATATTTAATAATAATCTTAATTAAATAGAATTTATTTATATATATTTATCTATTAATAAGTGTTTAACTAATAAGTGTGTCTTGTTACCATAATCTCTTTTTCCATCAAGGTGTGCTTATAAACAACAGGAAGCACATGCTCATTTTCTATCAAGTCATCAATTGTGTCGATTTCGGGCACAGTTTGCGAAACGACTTTTCCGGCGCCGATCAGCGAATTAATGCTAATATTTAGTACGAAATAACAAAACATTAGATTTAATACCAATGTTGTGAATATGTTTATTTCTCCATAGAATAATGTATCTGGATAAATTTATTCAAATAAAAATTTAATTTAATTTGCCAATCAATTAAGTAATCAATTATTCAATCTAAAATACTTTGATTCAGCAGCATGCGCATAATATCCCATGCATTAAATTGGATTGGAATTTTACACAGTATATTTCTGGTTAATAACAGAATATACACAGTCAGAAATGTGCTTAAGATTAACAACCAAACGCCTAGATCAACATGGGTTAAATAATCAAGCATATTCGTGTCAAAGTTATTGCAGTTATTTGATCTAGTAATAATTTTGTAGAATGATTGCGAGGTAATTTCCGAATAGTCCATTATTTTCATACGAGCTGGCGTTGGACCAAGCTCACTTAAGATAATATCAGCACGCTAGTTTAATTAAACAAATAGTTTTTATTAATTTGATTAGTAAACTTATATGCAAAAATTTACATTGCTAATAATCATGTTTATAGCTCCATCATTGGTTAGTATATCCGGATTGATCATTTCGTAACTAACATGGAAAGTTTATTTATTAATTATTTTATTGAGTTTATTTTTTAGCATGTACCTCATATTAAGTTTGTTCTGAATAATCTCCATTAGTTTGACAAATTCACCCTGTAATATCGATTCGTTTTTTGCATTTTTTGTGATGTTAACCAGCGAGCTAGCCTATTAAAAATTATCTTGTTAAAAATTTTATTTGTTATGTTCAAATTTGATACAGTACACATCCGGATGTGAAGCGCAAATGAATGTTTCTTGGTAATTCTCTAGACATTTATTATTATTTATATTATTATTATTATAACAGTGATAATTTTATGTTAATATTATTTAAAATATTAAAAGTTTATTTAATACAATAACAAATTAGTTTACATAAAAGCTAAATTAATCTTGTTGAACAACAAAACATGATTGCAACATTATCGATATATAAATACTAATGGCATATTTTTAACAACATATTTACGAAATAGATTTTCTAATTAACTATTGCATAAAATATCAATAATCCATAATTGAATTTATGCTGTACAAATTTTTATTAAAACTCCTTTTATTGTTAAATTAGGCATAGATATTGATTGCTAAAATTTTATCAGGATAATTATTATATCAGCTATAATTACCATTAAGTAACGTGGATGACGTTAATAGCAGTGTTATTTATAAATAATGCACGCCTATTTAAAATAATATTGTTATTTAAATACAAGACATTAATTTATCAAGCAGAAATAATTAGTGTATTATAAATTAAAAATCCATTTAAATTCATTTCTAAGTTTACTTTGTAAAACACAATTAGCAAAAATTAATGATGCTTATTAATTCAACACAATTTAATAAGTTAGCCTTTAATATGTAAAAATTAAGCCTTTAATACAATACTAATTAAAAACAAAGCGAATTATAATAAAAATTATACAACTAATTATTACATGCTTAGCTAAATAGGAAAAGTTACTTAACCACAACTTTCCTACTTTAGCAAGTAACAATGCAATCAAGTTTAATGTAAATTTCCAAAACAATAAGCCTAACACTAGTATAATAATTATCCTGTAAAATTTTCTCTAAGCTAGATTGCGCACAAACACTAAGACAAAAAATAAACTGTACATTTAAAGTACAAAATCAGTACATGAGTAGAAAAAGAAAATGTTAACAAGAAAAAATACTTCGTGAAATTAGCCATGCTCAAATCCAAACTAACTAGTCACAATTATTAAATAAGATAATAACAATAATAATAACGTAATAAATAAATTATTCATTGCAAAAAAAGTTATACGAAACTAATTTGCTAAAATATTCATAAATAAAACGCCGTTTTGTAGCAAGCCTAAATGATTTCTCAAGCGCAAATTATCGATTTAATCGAGCTATATTTCAAATTTCTCGGTGCGCTCATCGTTTTGATCAGTGTATTATTCGTGATCATACGCGCGTCGATCTTCCTCTACTACATCTACGACACGCGCGGCAAGAAGTGGCTGGGCGGGCCGACTACCTGGGCGGTGATCACGGGCGCGACCGACGGCATCGGCCTGTCGTACGCGCGCCAACTGCGCGAAAAGGGCTACAACTTGTTGATCATAAGCCGCAACCAACAGAAGCTCTTAACGACGAAAGCGGAAATCCTCGCAAAATATGGCGCCGAACGGGCGGTACGGGTGCTCGCGATCGACTTCAACACACGCGACGACGCGATCTACGAGAAGATCCGGCAGGAGTTCGCGTCGCTCGACGAGATACACGTGCTCGTGAACAACGTCGGCACGAACTACCCGGGCGAGCGGCCCGAGTACATCACGCAGATACCGGACCTGGACGACGTGATCATGAACTTGGTCAACGTCAACATCGTAGCATGTACGAAACTCACGGCGATGGTGCTGCCGGCGATGTGTCGGCGCGGCCGCGGCATCATCATCAACCTGTCCTCGTTCTCGGCGCTGGCGCCGACACCGTTGCTCAGCATCTACTCGGCCTCGAAAGTCTACATCGACTTCTTCACGCGCGCCGTGCAGGAGGAGTACCGGGCCAAGGGGCTTATTATACAGTCGGTGCTGCCGTACTACGTGAGCACACATATGACGAACTACATGGACTCGACGTTTATGGTGCCGACGCCCGACGAGTTCGTGCGCAGCGCGCTCAAGACGGTCGGTCACCAGGATCGCACGGCCGGGTACCTGTGGCACAAGGTCTGGAATCTTACCTACTTCTGGATCGGCGTCTGGTCACAGTTCATCGGTATTGATTTCAACATCCGCATTGTGTTCAACCGGCTGCGCGGCGTACGCGCGCGCATTCACGCGAAGGTCGGCCCCATTCCGCCGTCGCCGTGCGTCCAACGCCAACCACCCTTTCGACCCGACGCCCTCCTTAGACCCGAAACCGTTTAGCAATTTTATCGAGATGCTATTTTGTTTTTGCTGTTCCTTTCTCTGTGATGCGTTTACAAATAATCTAGTATAATTATTCCGAATTTTTTGTTTGTTTAATTTTATCAATGTTTTTTTTAATGTACAGGTATATTGATTCAATCATGTGCAAATAAACTTGTGTTTTTTTTTATAAAAATATTTTGTTTAACTTATTTTATAATATCGTACATGTTTAAATGTGCATGTGTTTACATGTTTAAATTATGCGTTTTTTTAGAAATGCTTTAAACGTGTGTTTTTGAAATAACATTATAATTTTATATAGATAAATTATATTAACTTTACAATTAGTTAGATATTATTGTAAAACAATCATTTGTATGTTTATGTTTAGAATCAAGATACATTTTTGTAAGTACATTCTTATAGAAATATGCAAGTTGAATGTTATTGAATCTGTCAACAAAAAATATATATATTGATACATGGGTAAGGTATTTTAATAAGCTAATTAGTAAGTGTAACATGGCTATTAATAATAGATTAGGCTAAATAATTACTATAATAAGGATAAAACAAATATGGGTTTTAATAAAGCTAATCCAGTATTAATTAACAGTACATTATACTCTTAGCTAACCATGCAAATATGTATTACAAATAATTACATAAACATGATGATTAATAAAGCTAACGCTTCGCTGATAATGTACTGTATAAATAGATTAATATAATTGTATGGTAAAATAAGCCAACATTTACATTTATCCGTTTTAAATAATTAATTGTTAGTTTGCATTAATAAAAGTTCCATGACTAATTAAAAGTAAGTTTTCCTTTATTAGCAAACTTGAGAAAAACTGTACAGTTTACATGAGAAACAATACACAATTTCAATTTTGAGATGCAATAATCAAATCGCAATAAAACGGACTTTAATTAGCAAGTTAGTAATTAAATTCGAAACTTTCCTTTAAGCAAACCCGGTGTCATGTAACAATATAAAAACAGATTCAGATCTAGATTTATACTCATTTCGAACAAAAATATAGTTAGTTTACAATTATTTAAACAAAATTATACTTGCTACAAAAATATAAACAGTAATACAGTTATCAATGGACGGCAACAATAATCCGTAAGTAAACCGTAAACTGTAATACAATAGGAAATAGTGTTAAAGTATTATCCGATTTATACTGTAATTAAAACTAACAAAATAATTATTATACATGCTTATTTAACAATCAACTTGGTGAATTTGCGTCAGCGAGCACATGGCGCTGGACGAGGCGATCCGGTCGGCGAACGAGATCTTCGAGAAGGCGATCGCCGACAACGACGTCGAGGGCGCGATCCGGGCGCTCGAGCCGTACGCCAACCGCAGTCTCTACCACAGCTACCTGAAGGCGATCGCCCTGATCGTGACCGCCGTGTCCACGATGAACCCGGTTCGATTTGGCCAGGGCTAGAAACCCCTAATCGCGATTGAATTGATCTTGATAAAATAATATTTCGATTTATAGGATGAGATCAAGAAGGCGTCGGAGGCGGTCGACGCGATGGCGAAGCTGACCAATCGGTATCGGCGCCGCGGCTTTCTCCTAGGCGTCATCAAGATGATTAAGACGCCCAATTATCACAAGTATACCGATTGTAAGTAACTAGTTTAAATTTTGTATTAAGTACAAAAAGATAATTTTGCTAAATAATAATAATTATTATGACGATTATTAAGTTATTATGTAACACAACTACATGTTAGTAAACAATTAAGCATCGTAGCATTGATTAATTAAACATAATTTAAAATAAGGTGAATTTAACGTGCATTGTACATTTATCGCACAGTGGAACTGCACGCGGAACTCCTGCACACGTACTACCTGGCCATGAGCGCGTTGATCTGCGGCTTAGAGACGCACACCATCTACGGCCTCATCAAAGTTGCCTATCGTTTGCAGAAGTTTATCCGCAATTTCAAGTAAAATTTAAACTTGCTAACATAAAATTGCACATAAGTATAAAGCAAAAATTGCTCAGTTTTAATATTCACACTGGCTAAACTTCTATCATTGCCTTACCTTATCAATAAGTTATCATAAACAGCATTAAATGTTAAAAGTTTAGCAAGTGCAACCATTCAACTAGAGCTATTTGCTGCAATTGTGACATGATATAAGCATGTCTACTACTACTCTAATACTAGCATGATTATTTTTGTGCCTACAGGGGCTGTCGGATAATGTTGAAGAAGCGGAAGAAGTGGGAAAGCGAGGCGTCGCGCGAGAACTTCGAGGCGGGCGTGCGGTTCGCGAACGGCCTGAAGAACCTGGCGATCGCGCAGATCCCGCCGAAGATCCTGCGCGTTGTCAATGTGGTCGGCTTTAAGGGCAAGGAGAGCGTCGGCTTCGACGAGATCAACAAGGCGGCGTTCGAGCTGCCCGGCATCAACGCCCGCCTGGCCCGCTTCTCACTCATCGGCTACTGGCTCTACGTGCAACCGCACGGCGGCCTCGGCCCGAAGGAGATTCCCAGGTGCGCCGACGTGCTCGGCAAAGAGATCGCCAATTATCCGCAAGTGAGTGGATTTTTACCATGCTAGTTTAGTTGTTGTTAATTTAAGCGTTAAGCTAATGAATGCTAAGTTATAGTTATTTAGATAATTATTTCAGTGTTTTTTGTAGTAAACAGGATATTTTAGTTATAAATACGCATAATAAGTTAATTCAGTTAATTAATTTATTACTGGGTGTAACTGTAACCATGCAAGATAATGTTAGAATTAATTTAGCACGCTTAATCTATTTTAATTATAATTTGTTTTAGTATTAAATTCACATTAAAAATGTTTAAAATGTGTTAAAGTACTAATACTGTAATTCTTTACATTCCAATTGATCATATACATTTTACGTGCATAGAGCATTTTATTCAAGGGCGCGAAAGCTAAGCTGGAGCAAATAAGCGGCAACATCGACACGGCGATCGGCATGTACCAAGCTCTTTTGAACAACGACTACAAGTTGGCGCACAACGCCTTTTACGCGGAACTCGTGTTCAGTCACGCGCTGAAGTGCGAGTGGAATGAGTGCATCAAATACGCGGAGATCGTGCGTAAGGGCACCGAACACTCGCCGACGTTGGCCACGTACTTCGAGGCGGTCTGGCGCTACGCCAAAAGCCGCGACGACGGCGACGCCGCGATGAAGGGCACGGTGTCCGAGCTGATGAGGTTTGCGTTTGTTTATTTTTATGCATTAAGCATATATTTGTTACAACTGTTATGTAACTAATAGGCCTTTTGTTAAATTCGATATATGTGCGTGATTAATTAATTGCTATAAATATATTTAATATAATATTTATACTTAAACATTTAACTAATTAAAATGATTAATTTATTATCAATGATAACAGTATAGAAATAAAAAATATATTAATACCTGTAATGATAAATTATCACTATTAATGTATTTTGTTATTTTTATACTTGATTAATTAGATAACCAGTTGAGTAATCAATTGATTGAATAATTCATTAACATGATTAAATTGTTCTTGGTAGAACTATACCGAAGTTGCGCATTCGGCATCTGGGCAAAACGGTGACCCCCGAGAAGGTGGCCGTCGAGTGTTCGTTCAAGTACTTCAAGAACAACGAGTTTCTCATTTTACCCGAATTGGTTGCGTAGAAATACTTAGCAAATATTTGCATGCTTAATTATTATTGATATTTTATTTATGCTTGACACAGGACCTGCTCTATCAGGCGAATTGGCTCACATTCATCAAGGGCGATAAAGTGCTACTTGGCAACATGCTAACCCGTGTCGAGAAGGAGGCCGCGCGCTTCAGTGCTGATCAGTGTAGGTTTTTACCATGCAACAAAATACCCGTGACATTTAATTGCTATTATGTATTTTTTAAATTGATTTATTTTGACAAAACATTACAATTTTAATTTTAACAAGAGTATTTATAATGCAAATGTAGCTACACAAGGTTTATAACGCTGGAATATAGTTAGTAACTATAAATTGCATTAAATTGATCTTGCCACTACAATCAATTACACAAAACAACTCAACAAAATTTAACACAAAATAAATTTAAAATTATTAATTTAATTAGAAATATAAGCAATTAGGCAAATCAACATTGATTTATAATGCTCATGTAATGCTTTTTCTTACAAGGTTAATTATTTTATCGATTATACATGTTAATTTTGATAAAGCAGCGGGCGAAAACATGGAGTACTTCTTAAGCGCAATCTTCTACAAAGGCGTCATCAACAAGTTGCTTGGTAATTTCCAACTGGCGAAAGACGCGTTTAACGCCATCCTTAAAGAGTATGATGCACATTTATTTACATGCTGAATTATCAATTCGATACTAACTAGCATTTGTCGCGCGTGCAGAGAAGCGCGTTTCGTGCGCGAGGCGTCGGTGCCGGCGCAGGCGGCGCTCGAGTTGGGTCTGACGGAGTTGGCCGAAGCGAACGGCGCCGAAGCGACCAAATGGCTGCAGAAGGCGATCAACGGCTACGACCGCTATCTCAACGAGAACTACGTGCAGCTCAAGGCGTACGCCGGGCTCCGCGAGCTCGGCATCAGCACCGATAAGATGAAGGAGGACGAGAAGAAACGTATGCTTTTTATCATGCTATTTTAATTTATACTATGCAAACTAATTATCGCAACTCATTAAGCTAGATAAAATTTATCGGCCATTCATTACATTTATTTATTGCAATATTTAAGCAGGATAATTAAAATAAAAACAAAATTGATACAGTTTAATTTTGTCGCTTAATACAACTTAATCATAGTAATAATAATTTAATAATTATTAGCAAGAGCAAATATTAAGCTAGATTTTAGTTCAAAATTAGTGTTCTTAATTTTACTAGATTATGCATTATATTATTTTATATAATTAATAATTATTAATTTAATGATAGATATTTAAGGCAGATTAATTAATTGTTAAAAAATATTTATACATGCTACAGTCGAACAATACAAAAAGGAATGGCTAAAGGAGATCAATGTCGAAGAAAAGAGCTACGAAACAATCTTGCTAAAAGAAGAGGAGGAGACGTTTGAGCCGAAAGAATAATGCTTGATCTTATAATTAACATGCTCTGTATGACTATCGATTATTAAACAAAATTTTATATAAAATTTGTTTGTAACATGTTTATTTTATTTCTAAACTCTTATTATTACTCGTGTTATTGCCAAGCACAATTCTATTTGTACAAAAAAGATTGTTTATGCTGATTTTAACAATAAAAACTGGTTTTAATACTCACTAAAACTTAATATGTAAATTGTTTACACAAAAATTTGGGTAATTTTATTTATTTTATCATGCGATTGTATTCTAACAAGGATAAATTTCTAAAAAAATAATATATAACTGCGTATTGACAGTTGACGATAGTCTTTAGAAAAATAAGTTTAAATAATAATTTTAAAAATTAACATTATGCAAATGTTAGATTAAAAATTAAATTATACATGTTGATTTTATAAACATACTAAAAAACTTATACCATAAATATTAATGTTATTATAATAATTTTTAAAAATTTAAACATAGGGTTAAATTTTTTTAATAATGCAAAGTTCTTCTGTATAATTTTTCAAATTGTTATGCATTAAAGGAAAAAAGTTAAAACAATATAAAATTCACGTTTATAGCGCTAGCATGTTCAATTTAATCGGAATCAAGCAGAAATTCGGTAACAATTTGTTTAAACTCTTTGTGAAACTCCTGGTGACAGTTATGTCCGCCGCGCGCGAATCGGTGCAGTCGTGAGTCGGGAATTTTATCATGTAAGAACTTCGGATGCTCGAGTGGCAACGGGTCCAGATCACCATGTAAAACTAGTATTAGTAAACACAAAAAATTAATTTAATAATAAAATAAAATAAAATATAACACGTTTATACTAAGGCATTAAAAATAGCGTAACTAACTTATCATGTATTATACAGCTAAAAACTAATAACTTTACAATGTAAAATTTTAAAACAAATCTAGCTAAATAAAAATCATATTTAAATGTCCACTTAGCACTACTTGATATTTATGCTGTACTAAATAATTGAAAAATGGCATGAAATAAAGCAAAACAAAAAATTGAAGCTTAACAAAATTAATACAGCTAAAAATTACTAAAAACTTAGCATAACTAATCTAGCAGTTGTTTACGGAATTAAACTAAATAGATAGTTGAGTTTTTAGCGCAAATTCAAAATAAACAGTGTAATAATCACGCACTGAGTGTCGGGCATCGGATTCGGTGCACGTCGTTACGGCAGACGTCGTCCATATTGTCGATGTAGTGGTCGATGAAGAGGTTGAGCAGAACCGAAAACTCCGCGCCGTAGACGCGTTCGTACAGTTGCCGACTGTCCGGATAGAAGAGCGCGTCGTCGCGGAACACGTTCACCGCCCGCTTCTCGGCCGGCAGTACGTACGCGTTGCCGCCCCAGACGACCAGTTTGTCGACGCGCGACTGGAACTTGATCGCCATCAGTAGCGCCGCTTTGCCGCCGTCCGACCACCCGAGCAGCGAATAGCTGTTGTAGCCCAACGTCTTCGGTAAACGTGTACATTAATGTACATGTTAGATTTACAGTATTACGTGTAATACACAGTATGATGTTTGTTATTTTTGTATGCGAGAATGTAGAGTATATCGTATTATTTTACATGTCAATAATTTTAGTGACATCTTGGTAACATGTAATTCCAAATTCTGCAACTATTTAACACGGATAAATAGATTGAATCTTGCGTATTTTATATTTAAGTTATGATATACTGGATGAAAATATGTATTATTTTAAAATTGATAATTATGTGTAATGAATTTTTAAATATATTAAATACATATTAAATAATGTACATTATTAGTTAACATAACAAATACACTCAACAAGTACGCAGATAGATTACCAAGCATAAATAGAACAAAAACTAAAATAAATGTTTTAAATACTTTTATGCTTGTTAGACAAGTATTTAAAAAATAATAAAAATAACACTGTGTCATTCTTAACTTATTATTCATACCAGAATGGCGTCAATAATTAGCTCGATTATAAATGAAAATCACATTTTAAACATGAAAATTTATGTAAGTTATCAAAATAGCATGCATGTACCTGCATCAATTTGGCGGCAATATCGGCGTCGCGCTTGTAGACATCTTTGTCGTATACGCGGGCGGGCGGTCGGCTGTAGCCGTGGCCGGGCGGGTCCCACGCGATCATCGTAAACACGCTCCGATCGAAACCGCTCCCTTCGCTCAATTGCATGCTAAAGTCCGTACGACTCGTTCCTAGATTTAAGAAAGTTACTACCTTTTTTTTTATCACGCTACTTTAAGACAAGAGTAACTAGTTTACCAATTGCGCCCGGCATTAATAGCAGCACGTTACTACCATGACCAACTTTTTCGTAATGTATATTTAAGCCATCGATGTTTATTATCTGGCCCGGCATTGCATCGCACATTTTGTCGCTAGTTTAAACACGCTTATTTATTCCAAACTACACAGGATAAATTATATTCAGATAAATTTCCGCGTTTATAAGTTTATTTTATAATTTATATACAGTACCAAAAACTATCTTTGTAATTTATGTTGTGAATAGAATGTTTATTTTAAATGTAAGGATTACAGTAATTTACATTTATACATTTTTTTATTATGGAGAATATTACTACTTTTAAATTAAACAGTATACTTACAATAATGCGGCTTAGCAGAATGTAAGCGCTATCAATTGCAAATCAATGCTAAATGTTAAATTGTAGAATTAATAAATAAATAAGCAACAACATAATAAAAAATTATTCGTTGAAATTATGCGAAGTACCTGTTTAAACATTAAACAATGCTACAGTATAAATGAATCAATGTTTGAATGAATTTTTAGACTTGATATGATGGAAAAGTACTGCAATGTTTTTTAATAAACAGTTCCGGTTAACTTTGGATCTATTATTTTAAACAAACAGTATAAATAGCATGCTATCCCATTACAAAATTAATTTAATGCCGTTGCATAGATTTAAAGGAAAAACTAACTAATTGTTTTGTAATTATTTATATCGTAATTGTTGTTTGCTACTTTAGCAGGAATTAATTTAGCAAATAATAATTAATATTTTATTTTTAAAACAACTATGCTGTATTTTTAAGTGAAAAAAATAAAAATAAACTTAATGTGCATAAATTAATGTAATACTTATAATATATTTAAAAAAATATTATAATAACTTTAATAACAAAATTTCAACAGTGTAAGTACAACTATTTTATTGTACAACTATTGACTGTCAAGATAGAATAGCCTCTAGTACCGAGCTAACTTTTTTTTATTTGTTGAAATATATCCACATATTATACATCAGATTAAAGAGAAATAATTACTAATTAATGTTTGAAATGGCTGTTTAAAAATTAATTCATAATAGTTTTTTTTTGCTTTACAAAATTTTCAATAAACATTAAATACAAACTTGAAACAATCAAAGGTTTGACCTTGGTATACACCTGTAGACGTTTATTTAAATGCTTTTCAACAATTAAAATATTATACTAAACATAAAGAAAATATACTAAATGAAAATTACAAATATAATTGGTATGGTTTATTTTCTTCTAGTTTACAAATTTACAGATTTCATAGCAAATACGTAACTTATTTATATTTTACATAAAACTTACATTATTTCTCTTTAATCTGATGTATAATTTGTGAATATATTTGAACAAATAAAAATGTTAGCTCGGTACTACAATCAGACTATTCCATTTTAACAGTCGAGATACTGTATTGCCATTGTTATTAATACAGTATATCAATTAGTTTATACTTAACAAATGAATAAACAAGTATAATATTTATTGTTTTGTTTTATTAGCTGTTAAAATATACTGTAACAATGCTAAAATAGCTAAGAACAAAGAATAGAATTAAACGTGCGTACAACAAATTATGAAAGATATTTTTCAAAATGAGAATACGATTAATCTTAAATATATTTAATTATTACCGTGCAAAATTTTAAAATACCTGTTATTGATAACACGGATTTAAATTTAGGAAAAATAGTAATAAATAAAATATTATTTATAGTTAGACAGATTAATTTTAATGTTTCTAAAAATGTGTAATGCAATAAAATAGTTTTAAAAAATTAGCAATAGGTTATTGTTTAAATTAATAATATGCAACAAAAAGCTAATTTTAATTTTTATACTTAATTTGCAAAAGTAAATTGAAACTTTGTTACATTTTAAATTATAAATTCAATTCCTAATCTGATTAATTTATAAAATTTATTATAATTTTATCTAGGTTATTCAATAAAAAATATTTAAAAAATTATGGAAGATGAAAAGCCGAAACCGGAATACAAGTTACAAATAGTTTGGCGTAACGTAATTATCATGTCACTCGTACACATTTCAGCAATTTATGGCTTTTATCTTGCTACATTTTACGCAAAACCAAAAACATTGCTGTTTGCATATTTTCTAACAATATTATCCATGTTTGGCATTCAGGTAATTATGCAATATAAATTTTTATTTAATTTATTTTTTAAATATTAATACAATACATTAATTAAAAAAACAACTTTACTCATTGTAAAAAGGTAATTGCTAAGTTTATTAAAAATTGTATAAAATAAATAAATTTAACTAGCTAGATTTTCTTAAAGCATGTTAATTTATACTGAATTACGATACAAATAAGCATGGTATAAGAATTACATATATTTAATATTTACGCATGTAAAAATGCATATTGAAATAATATATAATAATAATCTATCAAGCTTAAATATTACAACTCTGAGATTGAATTATTCAATAAAAGAGAGATATATATAAATTAATACATATAAATAGGATTAAATCATAATTATTTTAACATGTTTATATAATTACCTAAAACAAATAATTTAAGTTAATTTACCACAATTTACCCGAAGGTGGGCGCACACAGGCTATGGGCGCACCGGACGTTCAAAGCACGGCTACCGCTGCAGCTATTGCTGGCATTCATGCAGACACTGGCGCTGCAGAACTCGATCTTTGAGTGGAGTCGCGACCATAGAGTACACCACAAGTACTCGGAGACCGACGCCGACCCGCATAACGCCAAACGCGGCTTCTTCTTCGCGCACGTCGGTTGGCTCCTGTGCCGAAAGCACCCGGACGTGATCGCGAAGGGCCGGGCGATCGACATGAGCGACCTCGAGTCGGACCCGTTGGTGCGCTTTCAGCGCCAGTTCTACATACCATTAGTAATACTCTGTTGGGGTGTCGTTCCGGCGTATATTCCACACCTGTATTGGGGCGAAACGCTGTGGATCTCATCGTTTATTTGTATCATGCTACGCTACGCGTTTGTACTGAACGTCACCTGGCTGGTCAATAGTGCCGCGCACTTATGGGGCGAGAAGGTACATGTGCATTATTAGTATGAGTATGAGTGAAGCAACTTGATAAAAAATTTTCTCTAATTTTGTTGTGTGAGTTAGGATTAAATTATTTGTGCTACTTATTATTGATAGTAATAAATGCAAAATTCTTACTCTTACATTTAATATTTATGCATGTTATCAGCCGTACGACAAATCGATCAACCCGGCCGAGTGCTACATTAGAAGTTTGATACTCGGCGAAGGTTTTCACAATTATCACCACACATTTCCATGGTAACAACATCAATTTTATAAATATTTTGCCTAGCATTATTGAGCGCTTATTTTTTGAGGAAAATTTTTTAATTTGCGCTTGTTAAACTAGTTAATTATAATTATAATTAAATTACTTATATTAATTATAACATATACTGTATTTAGTAAAGCAGTGTAATTTAATCCAAAACAGGAATATAATGTTGAAATAATTGTTTGCATTGAGCGCTTCTACTTTGGAAAAAATTAACTTGATATTTATCATGTACAATGTAGGGATTATTCAGCGAGCGAGTTGGGCGCGCTGGATGCATTCAATCCGGCCACCGGATTTATTAACATGTTTGCGGCAATCGGCTGGGCGTACGACCTGCGCAAGGCGTCCGGCGACGTGGTCAGGAGTCGGCAGGCGCGCTGCGGCGATCCGGCCTACAAGCAGAATTCGCGCATGCTAGAATGGCTCATCGGTTCGGCGAGTCTGGCGCTAATCGCGTCGACGTTCTACGCGGGCCGCGTCATACGCTCCGCGTCTGATGTAATCCATACTATCTTATAAGCGAAGAATAAATGTACTGTATATTTGAGTAGAATTAATCAATCTTGTTAGATATAGATTTATGCAATTATTTTTAATAAATATATTTTATACGTATTAAAATTGCTATTATACAAAATTAATTACATTGCAAATATGTTAAATTATATTGAAAATTATAATTAATCTTGCGCTTTTATTCGAAATTAATCTAGTCCGTGTACTTGCTATTTTTGTATTATTTGCTTTAATTTTTCGCAGTTTTGAATATTATGCAAATTAAATTATGCATAGTGGCACTTAAAAATAGTAGTATTTACTAAATTACCGGTACTTACATATTAAATAAATATTTATATAAATTTTGAAAATGTTTCAAATTCTAGAATGTAATAAATGCCATGAAAATACGTGTTATACTATATAAATATACATTCGTAATTATTTAAACGTATTAAAGCAATTTAAATATAATTATGATAAATAAATTAAGAAATCAATTGTGTTTAATATTTGCGCTTGCTACAACTTGTGTCATTTGCAAGTACGTTAAGTAAAAAATAATAATAATAAATGTTAAAAATTATAGCAAGCGCGTATTTGGACCAAGAGCATTCTAGTATTCTATTTAGTATTCTGAAGTTAAAAATACTAATTGCAATGTTACTCGCATTTTTCAACAAGATACAAATAGAATTACTGCAACTGCTTCTTACCATTCCCTGGCTACTGGTCGGCGTACTACTGGTACATTACATGATCGTGGTAAAAATTATACCAGCTTATATGAGACATCGCGACCCGATTAACTTACCATGCCACATTTTGTTCGACGGTCTAATCGCGTTTTTAGATCTTATAATGTTTTGCGAATTGGTTTTCCGTTTTAATTCACACAATAGCGAGCACTCGGCGCTACTCTCTTCGCGCAAATTTAGCATGAGTATTTATTGCAAAGTATTAAATTATTAATTTAGTAAATGCATAAAACCAGATTTCTATTTTTTTTGTGCATTGTTAGTTTATCACGTTTTTAATTACCATTAATATAACAATAGAATAAAATTATTATAATTAAATTTAAATTGGTAATTAATATCTAAAAAATAAATTTAATTTAAGCATGTTTTGTTTTTTTTAGGTATTGCATTAATACTTGTTCAAATTCTTAAACTATTTACAACGATACTATTTGCGGTGGAAAAGCGCAAAATAACATTGCTGCATTGGTGCGAGCATGCAACGTTCGTGCTATTAGCCTGGTATATTGCCGAGACCAATTTTGCGGCAACCGGCTGCATGCTAATTTGTGCGCTACACGCGTTTGTGCACGTGTTTCGGTACGCGTACGCCGGGCTTATGGCGTATGACCGGTGGCGGCAGCACTGCTTCTACTCAAATGATTAAATATTATTATACAATATATATTTTATAACATAAACATAATAAAATATCTAATTATGTTTACATAATAAAACACTTTTATAAAAATATTAATTTAATTTAATTTAGTTTAATTATAGCTAGACTAAATGGTCAAGATTAAAAGCGTAATTTATAAAATAAATGTGATATAATAACAATAAAAAAATAAATTAGTAACATTTCAATTTATTTAATAGCTTTAGTAACTTTAAGCATGTTGTTCGGAGGGAAGCCGCTTGTTACAATTATATTTTAAAAATATTGCAAACTATCTGCTAGCATGTCATTAAATACTGAATAGTGCTAAAATCCCATTTTTTTTTTTGTTACTATGTCAATTTACAAAATACAATGTAAAATATTTATTGCTATGATAAGCAATTATTATTTAAGAAATATAATTTTACTATCTACTTATAATCTACTTTCAAGTTTAAATGCGTAACGCGTTAATTATAGCCAGATAATATTAGACGCGAGTACATGGCACGTTAAATAGCACATGCATATATGCTTAGAATAATTTGATAGCTATTTCTAAATCAAATGTCAATTATGTAAAATGCAAAATCTAACTTGTTTCATAATATAAGATGTTTATACGAATTAATTTATATATAAATGATAACTTAGTTATTTTTGTGCAAATATTATCTTGGCTAATTTAGACAACTAGGAAAAACTATATTGTACATACTGTTTAAATTCAAAATAATTTATATTGCGCATAGAAATAATATTTTATACATTATGTTTGATCAGTAAAGTAATTAATTTAAAATGTTTAAGTTGTATATTTACAAATTAATATTGACACAAAATTAATTAAACATTTTACGTTAATTAACCTTGTGCTATCAATTTTAATAATTATTAGTTTATTATTGTTGTAAAAACAGGTGTAACTTGTAATTACACTGTACTAATATAACATTCTAATAATAAATTATTTAATGTATTGTAACGCAGTATAGTTATAGCTAGAACAAAAATGATAAAATAGAGGTTTTTACTCTGTAATTATAACATTAGTAATAGCCATGTCGCAATCTTTGATATTTAAATAATCAAGCTAAAATAAATAATAATCTCACTGGCTAAATGGGTATAATTATTATTAGCAAATAAATAATTTCTAAAAAGTATTAATATTTTCATTGAAATCATATTCTATAAAAACTTTTAGAAATACGTTAAACAAATGCAAAAATAGTTTTAAGGAATATATTTTTATACTCAAAAACGTTTATGCTAAAATTAACACGCCGAAAATTCCGGGATAAGTATAATATTAAAACAATGATGATTTAGCAGCAATTAAATTTTAATTAATCATTAGAGAAAATAGTTATCATTGTTTTGCAACAAGTATAAAAGTTTCCTTTTACTGTCGACGACGTAAAATCAATTACTACTTTTTCAAAGTGACAATTGCGTAAAGATGAAATTTTTCAATGTCACCCAGCATCAAATGTACATGATTAAATTGCGGCAACAAATGCGGCGATAAAATAAAACAAGCAATTAGCGCGCTTTGTTAATTTGCCAACCAGCAATTTGCGACAAAGCGACGGTATAATTAATCGCGGGGCGAAATAATCTATTCGCAATTTTTTCGAATAAAATTTCAACGTGCTACATTCATTCGAGCCCATATTGCGCGTTACTAGCTGCGAAATTATCAATTTAATAAAAAACAACAAGAAACTTACATTGCTAATTTCGCAGAGATATTTTCGAAACTAAAGTTATAACTAGATTATAAAAAACAATTTAATCGTGCTAAAAATGGACATGCTAAACGCGACAACGACGGTGAGCGCCTACGAGAGCCAGTCGGCGCTCAGCTATTACTGGTACGACTACTGGGTGGAGGTGCAGGACCCGCGCACGAAGTACTTCCCGTTCATCGACTACCGGCCCTGGTGGGTGGTCGGCCTGCTCATCTTCTACTTTATGCTTGTTACGCGCATCATACCGTCGTACATGAAGAATCGGCCCGGCTACCAGCTCACTCAGGTGCTCGCCGTCTACAATACGGGCATGGTGATCGTCAACGCGTTCGGCCTATACTACGCGCTCAAGCAGCTCGACTACGGGCGCATTCTGCTCCGGGTCGACTACCCCGTCGACAAGTCGGTGACGCCCGAGATCGTGCGCACGCTCGTGCTCGGTGAGTAGGCCAAACTCGCATGCTCGATTAACACGAATAAATAAGATATGATTATCCTATTTTTATATATTCTTAATTTATATAACTAGTACATTATCATATAATATTACATTGTTATATATTAGTTAGCGTTGTAAGTAGTGAAAGATTGTGAAAATTTCACCTGAAAGTTTCATGAAATTTCACTGAAATTTTCACTTTGAAAAATAAATTTCATGAAAATTTCACTCTGCATTGCATCACATTTAATAATAATTTGTTGAAACTAACTAGTTTTAATTAATTAGTTAATAATAATGATAGCTTTAAGTTTAGTAATGGTAATAATAGCAATAGTAATAATAAAACAAACAATTTAATGTTATATTAATCAAACTATAAATTTTATGTTTAGGTTCTCTATTGTCCTTATATTATACTATGCAAAGTGAAAGTTTCAATCTTTCAGTGAAACTTTCACTGAAACTTTCACTCAAAAATAAATTTCACTGTTTACAACCCTAATATTAGTACATTAGTATAATTTATAGTTAGTAATAATTCATGCAATACAATTTAAACATCTTCTCTTTAAATATTTAACAAAGTAATAATTTTGTTCAGTATACATTTTATTTAAATACTTTTGGTTGTAATCACACATGTAAGCAAAAATTTAGAACACTAAAATTTAAGCATTAATAAATATGTTTATTAAATACTTTGAAACAAAACGTTTCGAAAAATCCAGAAACATACAGTACAATGTCAAAATTGGTGCATGCTAGAAATTGCCGGATAGTAAAAAAAACTAAAACGCTTTTAAAAACTAACAAAACGCAAACATAATTTAAATAGTAATCGTATTTTTGTTACAATAACGTTACGCTTGTTACGAAAAAACCCAAAACCACCAGGCTACATCTGTCTAATATCGCGGTTCGCGGACCTGTTCGACACGATCTTCTTCGCGCTGCGCAAGAAGTACAACCAGATCACGTTCCTGCA
>JAQIXC010000549.1:0-23871 GCA_034697605.1 Metabelba pulverosa | reverse complement strand
CTCATGTTTAAGTTTAAACTTTGACAAGCGTTTGTTTAACTATTAAAAGTCATATAAGTACATACAGTGTAAAAATTTGTTTCGGTTAGTTTTCTTTGAGAATCTCCAATTATAACTAATTAAATATTTAAATACGTGACAAAATATAATTACAAACTAAACAACTTAATAAATTTACAGCATTTTTCACTGCTTATTAGTAAAAACGAAAAAGAATATTTTAAAATAAAATTCACCTGTTTTTAATTTTATACTCTAAATTTTAGAGTTTAAAAGCATGGCAAACTATGTTATGTTAGCTAATTATACTATCATTATTGTTAAAAATTTCAGACTGAAATGATTAAATGTAAAAATGTTATGAGGATAATAATGGTTAAATTTAGTTTGAACTAGAATAGACTGAGAATTTCTAGTGGGAGGTTATTTTTATATAACTGTCAATATTTTGATTGAACTTTATTTTAAAATATTTATACATAACAACCAGTTTGGCCTAAAGTTAAACAAAATATTTCTCAAATATTAATATAATCTCAAAGTAAATAATATTCATGACATTGGCGCCAAATAAACATGGTAAAGTGTAATTTGTTGTTTACTGTAATATAAGCTTTGCTTAAGCCCACTCTAGCAAACAAAGAAATGTATAAATTCTACAGTACTTAATAGTTAAAAATGACTAATAAACTCACCATAAAGTTTGTTTATCTCTGGGATCAAGTTTAAATTTTAAGCCAATTTGACTTTTAAATGCAATTGTGTACCAGGACATTAGCCAGGAACTTTCGTTACGGATATTTAATGTAGGATGTCTTACACTTACATGTAAAATTATATTATTAGCAAATTATTGCAATTAGATATTAGCATTAATAGATAGATTTAATTCAACGGGGTAAAAATGAGAAAACTGTGCAAGACATTATGCGTAAGTACAATGAGCAATCTGATTAATATTTGATTCTTTACCGTTTTGTTTATAAATACATAAATCTTCCAATTCTTGTGTTGCATTGGATTTACAGAATCTGATTAAAACAGGTATATAAACGCATAAAATTTGTGCATTCTAATCAACTCAAGTTTTCAACAATTATTGTTAATTAAAAATATTGTTTTTAACTTTTTTTACACAATATCAACATGAAGTTTGCAATTGAGGGTAAGACAAATATTGAAATGTAATAAATTATTATATTAACGAATATATAATTGGTTTTAGTTTGTCTGCTATGGCTGGGTCTGGCGGTTAGCGTGTATTGCGGTTCGTGTCCGCAGACGACCATAACTTCGTGTACTTGTGATTCGGAAAACTCAAAAATCATTTGCGGCGGCGATACTGAACTGAATTTAAAGCAATTCTTCCAAAACATTAGCTCAATTAGAGGCGGGAGCAGAGCGTTTAAAGAATTCACCCTGTCCAATCGAAGAATATCTGTTCTTGAAGATGATGTAATTAGAATTTTAAGAGAAATATAAGTAAATTTACTAAGTATATATTTGAATGGATAACCAGGTTTTTAGTGGCGTATCATTTGAAAAGATATCGATAATTGGAGCGAAAAGTCTACGGAAAGTATCGAAACTATCGCTAAACGCTTCGGCACTGACTTTGAAAGAGTTTTCGCAAACGGGAGACAACTCATTGACGGACGAGTATATCGACGACTTCTTCTACGCCTTGAGTTCGCTGGTAGTCGTGAACCGAATATTTGTTGATTTGACGAAAGCGACTAAAATACCCGATAATGCGTTCCGAGTCGTCAATGGAAAGCAACTGGATTTGAGCAATATACATTTTAACTATATTGGCTCGAGGTATGGCAGCTTGGAATCGGTCGGCGACTACGCCTTCTATCACTTGGATAATCTCAAAGAGATATCTTTGGCGAACCAACCGATTAAGCACTTGAAGGCACATGCGTTTGATTTCGAGAAGCCATCCGGTGCTGACCTCGAGCTTCACTTAGAAGCCACTCGTGTTCAAGGTAAATATTATCATGTTTATTTCTAATTGCTTGGTTAAAACTCGTATTTTATATTGATAACGATATAATAAATATATAACTAGCATGTGTATACTTATAGAGATATTGTAGTAGCTAAAAAATTATGAATTACAAAGACAATGTCTTTATTAATTAAACAATCTATGTAAATTTAGCGAAAAGTTTCGAAGCGGGGATTTTCCTGAATGCCAAGCGAACAATAACTGTCGACCTGTCGAACAATAACATGGATTACTTGAGCGAAGAGGTGTTCAAACCAGTGCTGGCACTCCCGGAGTCGCAAATGGTTGTACTTATTATGCAAAACAATGATATGCTTTGCGGATGTGATATGAAATGGATGGTCGACGACAAGGAAGAGCTTAAGTACAGAGTTCTCGAGCCCTCGTGCAGTGGAAAGGGCTCGCTCTGGAGTCTTACGGACAAAGACTTTCGCAAATGTTAACATGCTATTTATCAACAAACTAACCGGCTTCTGTCATATTTTTACCAAATTATAATTTATTTATAATTAATTTTATTTTTGATAAACTGTTGTTTCTTATTCGAAATATTTAATTTTATACTGTTATATGTTTTAATTTTTCATAAAATAAAATTTAATTGCAAATAATTACTGAATCAAAAAGCCATACAAGTATTGATAACTAATACTGCAGAATAATAATTTCTGTATCTTATAACATAAAAAACTTTATTCTATTTAAAATATTAGAATAAACATTGCAGATTAATCCGAACGTATATCTAGTGTGGAATTCGGGCACTTTCTTAGGTCGTCAGGAGTGGCCAAATGCGCGCATAAGTCGTATTTCTTTCGAAGTTCGATATCTTTAGACAAAACGTCCAAAAACTTCTCAATCTTTGATTTGATTGAATTTATACAATCACTCAAACTGTTTGTATAGTTACTCGACTCCAACAAAACATCCTTGATAGTTGCGCATGATTTAAACAAACAATTTCGGAATTGTTCAAATTTATGCGCACTTTCACTGTTTTTACAGTTTACTAAGTTTAAATAAATGTTATATTTTTAAAAATTAGTTTCAGTAAAAACAATATTAATAAATAAATTCAATTTAAAGCAAACGAACCACAAATAGCTTCGGAGAGTAAATGCGACGAATCGTAGATTTTAAAAGTTAGCTCGACAAAATTTACTGCAATAAATAGCACCAATAAAGACACTACACTTGTTATAGATTGCATTGCTAAATGTGGATAATTATTAAATATTATTTAATTTTAATAGCATAAATGTACAGTATTATACTAAAATTATTTATAAAAAATAGTAGAAACTTTGTATAAATTAAAACAATTTTCAATGGCAAGTTTATGTTTTTACATGTTATTGAATAAAACATTTGTTTAAATATTAGACT
Source organism: Metabelba pulverosa (assembly GCA_034697605.1). Classification (NCBI taxonomy): domain Eukaryota; kingdom Metazoa; phylum Arthropoda; class Arachnida; order Sarcoptiformes; family Damaeidae; genus Metabelba; species Metabelba pulverosa. The sequence continues at coordinate 20,471 of JAQIXC010000549.1, read as the reverse complement.
TTAATTAATCAAAACCCGCTTTGATATCTAAAATTAAATAAACAATTTCTGCAACAATTGACTGCAGATACAGATGTCGTCAATGTTTGAATTAGTAAAAAAACAAAAGCAGCATATTTTGTTTAATTAATTTAGAATGCACAAATGCACACCATTGAACATTCTTTTCTAAATAAAGAAAATATTGATTGGTGTTTTAAAAAAATGTTGCCATAATTATAAGAGCATGCTAACTGTAAATGTCGATTGGGCCCGAATAACGGCGGATAGAAAGTTTTACACGTTATGTAGTTAATTGGTTTTATAGAAATGAGTATACTAGCGTTATTTGTTTAATAAATTAAAGCATTGTAACTCCAAAACTTGTAAAACTTTCTATCCGCCGTTATTCGGGCCCAATCGACAAATATACTATGCACCTTATATAAACTACCTGTGCCTCGTGTACAGTAGTATCAAATTCCAAATGAATTAACTTATTTTGGCTATTCATGTATTTGAATGACTAAGCACTGCATTCGCCATGTACATTTCTTATTTTCCACGAATATTTTTATTTGTTTTACAAAAAAACATAAATACACAGTTAAAAACTAGTAATGACTGAAACCTACTTATATGAACTCATATGACACAATAAATATTAACAAGGTTATTTGAAAGCTAGTAAATGCGTTTAACGGATCCCTTATTACTGATGGCCGGTTCAAGTCGGGTAATGCCGGCGCCGTTGCATATAGTACTGCACTTTCCGATTATCTGAAACGTATTCCAAATAATCCTCTGGTAGTGAACGCCTTGGTCTCCGTAACAGCCGTTCTGGTCGTCAGCCATAGAGAACGCAACCGAATAGACATAATCGCCCGAACAGGTGCCGTTGCCTACGTATCCGTTCGTAATGGACAGCATATTTCCTGCGAACCAAAATTAAACTTGGTGAGTCTAGTTTGGACTAAATTAAACTGTTAGTACCATTGAGTAGAGCGGCGAAACTGTGCAGTTCGCTGAGTACGAGCAGCTCGGGCTGGGAGTTGACGTAGACTTTGTAAGTGTAGGGCATTTCGTTGTATATGAAGCCATTGCAGGTCAGGTTGACTGCGATCTTCGGGTTTACGTCGAAGACTTTCGTCACAAATGAATCAGGGTTGCACTTGTAGCATGTACTGAATGAGGCGTTCACTGCGATTATTGGCGTCAAACCTACCGATTAATCAATCAATTAAGTGATAATTAAACACAATCTATGCTTCGATTAATTAAGCAAACACAGACCCAAGTTCGATTCTTTATTTGAATCCGAACCGGCACTCGCGTTAAAAAAAGCAACAAGCACAAACCACAAAAACAATTTTAATTGCATTCTTTGAATTTTTAAGAAACAATTTGATTGATCTGTTTGTAGTGCCAATTGTTTTTAGGTTTATGTTAAGTACTGATAGAGTTTGGAGACACAAATTTAATCTGGTTGAATTTGATTGGATTTATTTTGATAATTAGGCCGCAAGTGTTTGTTACAATTTCAGTAAGTATCTCAAGAACAAAAAATTTTACACAAAAATTAATATAAAACATTAATGTAAAATTTAAGCTATATACTGTTTATTTTTGTTTGTTTTTTAAAAATGAAATTCTGAAGCTTACTAAATTGTACTAACTAAAAAATTTAATTAGCCAATAAATAAATAAATTAGAGCATGAATAAAACAGCAGCATGTTGTTTAAAAGTGTTTATTTATAAAAAAAATTATTTTGATTTAGTTTTTTAAAATTAAGACTTAGAAACGATTTTTAGTCTAGTAAATTTTTTAAATGTTAATGAATTTTACAATTATATTGCTTAAATTAAAAAAATAACCATATTAACGCTTAAAATAAATTATTACATATATTTAAAACTAGTTATTTTACAAAAATATATTTTTATTAAATGCTCATTTTATAAATTAGTATAGTAAGTAATTTTAAAGTTAGAAAATATAGTTAAATTAAAAATTAATAGATACACAGTATATTATAAATTATTTTAAAAGTATTGTTTTCTTGTAATTAAATAAACACGAAACAATTTCACTAGATTTATACAGTAATTAATTAAACAGTTTTATATACTGTATAAAAATTTTTTGTTTTGATAATTGTTCTAAATTTTATTGAGAACTCTGAACCAAATTTAACGAAACTTTTAAATAAAAAATACATTTAAATCGTTTTCATTCAGATTTCCTAATTAATTGACTTCGAAATGCAATTACAATTGATTTTATTAACTGCTGTTCACTTGATATCAGCCAAAGAATATTCGCGAGACTACTGGGGCTGGATTGCCAACGGAGGGCCCGGGGGTTGGGGAGGCGTTGGCGGCGATGCAAATGGAAGCGGCAATGGAGGCAACGGAGGAAATGGTGGCTCCGGAGGTAGTGGCGGCACTGTTCACTTGAGTGATATACTTTGGGAGCCGGAGCCAGAAATCACACCTAAACCCGAACCGACTCCTAAACCAACTCTTCCGCCAACCGAACCATCAACAGCACCGCCAACTGCACCGCCTACTGAGCCACCAACCACTGCACCGCCCATCACACAGCCGCCAACCCTGCCGTCAACCACTCCAGCGCCTACTACTACTCCGCCTACTACTCCGCCGCCAACTACCGAAGAGCCAACTACACCCCCGCCCACTACAGTCGCTTCGGAACCGGAGCCAGAATGTGCCTGGTGCGGCATCTGGAAGTCCAAGCGCCGGCACAATACTACGACCGCCAAACCGGTCATACCGGTTGCGTCACCTGTGCCGCCTGTCCCGGTTAGACCGGCTAAACAGGTCAGACCGGCTAAACCGGTTAGGCCAGTAGCGCAACCGACTGTCAATAAACCCGTAGCGCAGCCGGCAGTCAACAGACCGGTCGCGCAGCCAAATATCAATAAGCCGTCGGCTAAACCGAGTCGAGTAGTGCCGGTCAGACCCCCACCCGAAGCCGTGAGTCGACCGGAACAACGGCCGAAGAAACCGAAGAATCAGATTCTGGAGATATTAGAGTCAATAAATACAAACAATTCAACATCTTATTCATCAAACCCGCCGTCGAAACCAAAAAGTGTGGCAACACATGAAACCGCTGCCAACACAGGCCGACCCGCGCCCGTCCAGAGACCAAATCTGGCCAAAAGACCCGCCAGACCTCGACAGCACAATCGACCAATGAATTAGGATTTAGGCCTGGTGAATTGTCTAGAATTATATTTATAATTAATTATTACTCATGTTCAATTTTTACTAATTTATTATTTGAAGTTTTAACTAATTTTATATCTATATTCTAAATATCTTTTATATGCTTAAATCGTACTATCTTAGAATTAGTAGCTTTATCAATAATAGTTTTTAAAAATTGGTAATCGAAATTAAATGGTATCAATAAAATTTTTGATTTAATTTAGCAAGTTTAATTATTATTAATTTTAGAAAAAAAATGTTCTCGCTTCAGTTGATGCTATAATTTAGACAAAAAATTAGAGCCATGTCCTTCATAGTAGCATATTTTTGTGACGAAAGTTAAGTTAATTAACTACTTTTACAATGTATAATTGACAAAAATTTTCTCAACGAACCTAAACTTAAAGCCAAAGCTAAAAACATTTGTTCGAAACGACGGCAAACAATAAAACTTTTGTTGACCTTATTTTCAGGCAATGTCTTGAAAGTGAGAAAATGTATATTTATATCAATTTTTATTTAATACTGTGTTTTATGCAAATTATTAAATGCAATGATTATTTTGATCATATGTTTGATGAACTGAAAAACCAGTCAATCAATCCAATGGTAAGTAATAATCAAATTAAATAATGTTTTATATTTTTGATTATTAATAAATAGTTTGTAAACTTAGATAATACAGTATTTGCTGTTATTTCTTATTCATTACATTAAATACAATGATATAAATAATAAAATGAATATAAAAATACTGAAAACTTGTCTTAACTCCGAAAGGACAACGAATTCTCTCCAATCCTATCGAATGAGTTTATCGGCAAACATGAGCCGCGAGTCGAACCGCAGAGTTCGGTACTATTGCGCGAAATCCGAGTCATGCGAGAGATCGCACACTTCGGTCGCGAAAGAATTCCCGAACGAGTAGTTCACGCGCGCGGAAGTGCGGCGTTTGGATACTTTCGGGTCACGAATCCGAAAATACGGCTTTTCTCTAAGGCCTCGCTGTTCGCCAAAGTCGGTAAAGAGACTCCGGTTGCGGTCAGATTCTCGACGGTCACCGGTGAGGCCGGGAGTGCCGACACTGTGTTCGGCGATATGAGAGGCTTTGCTGTTAAGGTATAGAAAAACATTAATAGTTAACGAAATTTAGTTTTTCATTCATTTTAAACAATTACTAACTAATTGGCAATAACTTACTGATTGACTAAATGAGTGAAATAAGAATTGAAAAGTATTTCGAAACCAAATCAGTTCTATACGGATGAAGGGGTTTGGGATTTGGTGGGCAATAATGTGCCGATATTTTCGATCCGAGACGCGCAGCAGTTCTCGTCGTTCATTCACGCGAATAAACGCAATCCGCGCACCGGACTGCGGGATCCCGACGCCGTCTGGGACTTCAACTCACTCCGGCCCGAAACGCTCAGTTTGGTCACATACCTGTTCAGCGATTTTGGGATTCCGAACGGCTTTCGACATATGCCTGGATTTAGTATAAATGCATTCAAATTAGTGAATCGTAAAAACCAATACTATTTCGCGAAATTCCATTGGATTACGAATCAGGGAATCGAGAACCTGGACGTCGAGACCGCCGCTTATCTCAGATGTGTGCCACTCATTGCAAATACACTTTTACATACATTAGACCCCTGTTTTAAACTGTTCTATTTTCTAGCCGTCGATGCAGACTATGCCCGACGAGACCTATTCGAAGCAATCGCCGCGAAGTCATACCCGACTTGGACTCTGAAAATACAAGTTATGACACAAACAGACGTCAATCGATTGGAGTTCAATGCCTTCGATGCGACTAAAGTGCATTCGCTTTCTAATCTCCTAATCTCTAATCGCTTTATAAACTAATTATCAAGATCATTTTTAATCTACTCTTTTGCGCGCAGTTTTGGCCCGAAGACCGGTTTCCGCTCATCGAAGTCGGAATCATGACTTTAAACCGAAATCCGACCAATTTTTTCGCCCAAACCGAACAGTTGGCCTTCTGTGTCGCCAATCTGGTCAGTGGTATAGAGCCCTCACCCGATAAGCTATTGGCCGGTCGGCTCTTCTCATACTCAGACACTCACAGATATCGGTATTGATTTTACTCTTAATAAAATATTTATAAATAAATTAAGCAAGGTAAAAATTATTATTTATCTGAATAGGTTGGGACCGAACAGTCACTTAATTCCAGTAAATCGGGCGAAAAATGCCGTTTTGACGCCAACACAACGCGACGGACCGATGAGAGTCGACCACAACTTCGGCCGTCTCTCCAATTATTATCCCAATTCGTTCTCTTCAGTCAGCGATAACTCGGAATTCATTGAATTAGAGTATATACTCGAGACGTCGAAAGTGGGCAGACATGACGACAGCGGCGATCAGAACTACTTTCAGGCCAAACAGCTCTACCGAAACCTGTCGGACAGCTATCGGAATAATTTGCACAAAAATCTTGCCTTCGCTTTGAGTGGAGTTCAGGAGTTTATTGTCGAAAGAATGTTCGCTCAGTTGCATAAAGTCGACTCGTTTTATGCAAACGCTGTTAGATATGAATTGAGTAAATTTAGCAATCATTATCATTTGAAATAAATTTCGGCAAGATCTAAATTTCTATATCAAGTTATTTGAATCTAGAATGAAGCGTTAAAAATAAACTTATTAATATTTTTAAATAAATGATTATATTTTAACAATATAATTTTCTGTTTATTATATGAAAAATTATTTAACAAATAAAATATTAATGATTTTATCAAGTTTTAAAAATGCTAGTTTTACTTGGTAAAATTTATTTTTACAAAATTAGTTTAAAGTTTAAAATTGAATAGAAATTAAAACAAGTCTTATCCAATTTTCTTCAGCTTTTTGCCTTTCTTAAATTTCTTTTTCAATAGCTTCTTGCCACCTTTTTTGAATCCAACTTTTGACAATTTGCCGAACTTTTTGCTTCCTTTAAGGCCATTTATTTTAAGCAGTTCTTTCTTACCACCTTGGCAAATTAATAATATTAATTAAAACAAATTAAACTTATAAAATAAAATGATCATAATAAGAAATTAGAAATAATAATAACCTTTGAGTTTCTTCTTTACTGCTTTTAGTTTTAGCTGTTTGAATTTTCCTGATTTTTTAGCTAAAAATACGAATTAATAAAATCATCATGAACACTAAAATAAAAGAGTAAAATATGAAATTACCGAAACCGGTGGCCAAGCCCTTCTCGGCCTTAAAGCCGCCGACTTTGCCGAACTTAAAGGCCTTATTTTCGGAGAAGTTCTTGACGTTAAAGAACTTCTTCTTAAAGCCGGCGCCCAATACCTTCTTATACGCCTTTTTCTTCGCGTACTTCTTCACGCCTTTCTTCTTCACCTCAAAAGCACCAAGCTTCTTATTCTTCTTCAGAATCTTCTTGTCCACTTTCTTGCCAATTGCTTGTTTAAACTTTTTGCCGAATTTCTTGCCTTTCACGTCAATCAGCTTTTTGTCAATTTTAACGCCTCCGACGACACCTTTCTTAGCGATGATGTCTTCCTTCCCGACGCCGACGACCGCCACTTTTCCCGACTCATCGGCAATCAAATCGTCGACTTTTTCCAAATCACTTGTATCTAAACCGTTGCTAAACTCACTTTCGATTATTCGCGCATTTGTTGACACCACCAGAGATACAGCGAAAATTAGAAACTGTTGAAAATGTTTTTGTTTAGAATAAATATATTTTCGAAGTAATTTTAAACGAATTAAAAAACTATTTCTTACAGTTTTGAAGCGCATTTGAATATTAAGTTTAAATTTGATTTTAATATTGCAAACTTAAACTAATTAGAATTTGAAAGCCGATTTCATAAATTGCAATCTCTTTTTATATGAATATATTTCGACAATTTTTTTTAATTGTAATTTTGTCAAGATATTAAATATTACAATAGATAGTTTGTAGAAATTTAATGAATAAATCCTTGAGACACATCAGGAAAATGTTTGGATTTTATGCTATACTGTATATTGAAAACACATTTTCGTAGTTTGATTTTGCAATTGAACATTCTTAAATAACTTATAGTTTTGCTTTTAATCAGCATGCTACAGCTCAGTGTAAACATTTACAAGTTCTTCTCATGAACAATGAACAATTGATAAGCAATTTTAGTTTAATGTAAAAATTTCATACATTAAGTCAAAATAAGAAATATTTATTTAGAGCGTTGAAAACTGGATATATTAATAAAAATATATTGTAATGTTACTTTTTATGTTAAATACTGTAGGAGCATTAATACTTAGTATAATAAACTTTTACACATAATTTCATTAACGTACACACTTTAACTTCGTTAAACACTTTTTGTTTTATTGTAAAATTAACAAGAATAAAATTACATAATTTGTTATTTATTTGTGATTCACTAGCAAGTATTTTATTCTTGCATAAAAATATATATTAATACAAATGAACAGTTTTAAAATGTGTTAACAAACATTAAGCTCATTTAGTATATTGGTCATTTGTAATGATATGCATGTTATTTTAAAAGTAATAATAATAAAGACAAAACTTTAAATGTTTAAAATTTCAAACATTTCATAAATATAATACTAATAATAACTGTTGTGAATATTTAACATAATATTTCTTACATTAAATTTAATTATTGTACCAAATACCGTAATAATATACTATGTAATACTTGAATTTTTAAGATGAATTGATAAATATATAACTGTAAATACAATAATCAGTGTTAAAATATATTTTATTTAGTGCCACCCATACTATAAAACGCAAAATTTTTTATTTTTCAATAACAAATAAATAATATTGTCAAAATATTTAAACACATTTTATAAAATATTACAGTAGTAAATTTATTAAAACAAAATTATATCTAAAACCGATTAAAATTATACTCTTTAATAAATTTTATTTAAAAAATTTAATACCTCAAAAATACGGTTTTATATAGTTTACTGTTAATCTGTCAATCTTGTTTTCAATTATATATACAAAAGAGTATAATAAAAATAATAATAAAGCTGTCTAATATTTAGACTATTATTAAACGGATTAAGCTTTTTATTTATTTTAGTTTATTTCTATGTAATAAGTTAATTGAATTATGAAATATCAATGTAAAAAATAACTTTCAAAATGACGATTCCTGTTAGACAAGAAATTATGATTTAATGGTTTGTTAAGTATCTAATTGCCGTTTAACTGTAAATTATAAATGTCCAAAAATGTACATAAAAAACTACTAGCTATTAAAGTTATAAAAATTTCAAAAATAAAATAGCGGCAGCTAAAATTTATTTCCTTGTAAACTAATAATTATTATAATTACAAATAACAAAAATAGTCTGTATGATATTATCAAAAATTTAATTTATAAATATTAATAATATTATTATAATATCAAAGAAAAATATTGTAAAAATAAGATAAAAATGTTGTTTAAGTTTGAAAATGATATTATAGCATGATTAAATTCTGCTAACATTACGTGAATACAAACTGATAGAATAGACAGCACTATTTTCATAAACAAAAAAAAGTTTAATAAACTTCAACATAAAAGAAAATGTTCAACTTTATAAACGCTTTAGTATATACTTTGTAGAAAATAGTTGTATAGATTAATTGGAGAAAACTTCCGTAATTTCTAAACTAATTGTCAAATTCGTTAATAATGGATACGAACGAAGCGTTCGCACAATTGGGTTCATTTGGTTTCTACCAGTTTTTCGTCTATAGTCTATCACTTCTACCGCAGTTGGCATCTGGTCTGCTGGTGCTCTCCACGGTCTTTGTCACTGCCACTCCTGACTACAGGTACTATCAATTCATATTTATTTTTCTTACTTTTATTTTTACAAAATCTGTGTAATCTGTTTAATTTTCTTAGATGTATGATAGATGAATGCGAGTCTAACAATAAACAACTGCAAAATTTTCAAACATTTTCGGCACCAGTTTTGCGCAATTCATGCAAACGATTTGCAATCGATAGACATGAGAACAATATCTATGATATTAATAACTGTACCGATAATTTTGATCTGTACCAGACCATCGATTCGTGCAAGTCATTTATTTATAGCAAACAAAAATTTCACTCAACAATTATCACCGAAGTATTTAAAACATTGATTTACGTATCAATTAGTATTGAGAAAAAGTATTAATTAGAATATTTTTGCTTAATTACAATTAGTGGGACATTGTGTGCGACAATTCATGGCAACAGCCGTTAAGTCAATCGATTTTCATGATTGGCGTTCTGTTCGGTGTTATAATAAACGGATATTTAGCCGACAGGTAGACAGTTATGACTTAATTAGCAAAAAGCAAATCCAATTCCTCGAAATTGAATAGAAAAGGTTTTTATTTATTTTTTCTGCTTTTGTTGGGCAGATTCGGTCGAAAAACACTATTCATTTTCCTACCGGTTATGACATTGTCGTCGAGTCTGTTGACTGCCTTCGCACCCAATTTCACAGTCTTTGCCATTGGCTCAGCCGTAACCGCCTTCTCGATCGTTGGAATGTCTCAAACCTCATACATAATCGGTAATTAAAATTGTTCTGTGCATTGCTTGACCAGTATATACATAATCGAAATTAAACTACACTTAGGCATAGAATTTATTGGTCCCAAATATCGGGTGATCTGCGCCAACCTCACGAACATCCTGTTTGCTGTCGGATCACTGACTCTATGCATAATCGCATATTATATCAGGGATTGGCGTCGATTGCAAACTGTTATATCGATTCCCGTCGTATTCACGCTATTCTACTATTGGTATTGCGCTGATATTTGTATTATTTGTGTTTCTTAAAAGAATTAATTAGAATTTTTTAGTATTTACATATCAAAACTATTCAATCTCATTTGCTAAAACTTGCTAAAGAAAGTGCTATTAATAGATAGTTTTTTCTCTAATATAATATTTTAGACTTATAATACTTTTCTATTCATATAATTATTTCGAATACTTTTTGCACTAAAAGTCAACCTAACACTTGATATGACATTAATGAATGTAAATTGAAACTATCAATTTTTGGCAGTAGAATTAGTTGACATTTAATATTTGCACTGAAAATAAGTAGTTATTTTATTAAATTTTATTTAGAAATGTACTAATTTACCAACTTGTACTTTCGCTTTTAATCAGTTGTTAATTAGAAAACTGTTTATTATAGGAATTTTCTGTTATTGAAAAAAAACTGAAGTTTTATTGTCTCGAATCGAAAGTGTTGGCAATATTTAAGGCCTTAAGGTTGTCGATAATGTGGAATAATTTTGTCCTTAACTATACACAAAATTAGGGCATTTCCTGAATCAGTTCGATGGCAAGTATCAAACGGACAGTTGTCTAAAGCGTTGATTACCATTCGAAGAGCTGCCAAATGGAATCGCGTTCTACTCAATGAACAGCTATTCATACGAAACGTGAGTTAAACTACTAATACCTTAGGCTTATGACGCGATCTAAAGTGTGTCAATTGATAAGAACTCGTCGAAACTTTACTGAATTTCTCAAATTTGAGCTTGGCACTTTGGGTGATGACATCAAAAACAACGTAGTGTCTGATAACGCCGGCATAGCATCTGTTAAACAAAATTTTCTCAATATTAACAAATATTATACAAAATAAAATGCAAACTAAATATAGATAAATAATTGTATAGAATGCTATTTTACAAATTAAAAAAAGCTGCAGGATATTAAATTATTTGAAGATGAGCTAAATTTAGTGTTAGTAAATCATAGTAAGCATGGCTGAATTATACAGTTTAAGATATAAATCAAGATAGACATTATAATATTTACTTTGTATACAGAGTTATAAGTAAGAAAAAAATGAAAAATCTTAATATAAACATATAAATTTAAATATAAACAATTACTGAGAATATGAATGCAATTATCAAACAAATAGAGTCATTCACTTAACCCACACTCAAAATTGGAGTCAAACTATACGCCTCTCGACTTATTCCGACATCGAGTCACTCGGATTTGGACATTGAATTTGGCTTTTATTTGGTATTAAATTATTACAAATCAATTAAAAACATTGAATACGACAATAAATTTCTCTTAGGATAACAAATGCATTGATATATTTTGGTCTATCATTTCAAGCTTCGAAAATCGGGTCCAATATATACCTAACATTTGCATTGCTTTCTGTCGTCGATATACCGATGATTCTGATCGCGTCGATCGGCAGCCAAACACTCGGCCGAAAACGAGTGCTAATAGTTTGCTTACTATTGTCGAGTCTATCCTGTATTAGCGCTACATTTATGGCGCATTCGAGTTCACTATACACAGCGATGGCTGTATTCGGCAAAAGCAGTATTTCGGCCTCTTTTGCAGTCGTCTACATATATACCGTCGAACTGTATCCGACTTTCCTCCGGAGCACTGGACTCGGTATCTGCTCAATGATCTCAAGAATTGGCGCTATTATCGCACCATTTCTTATTAAACTCGTAATAATTGCTTTGATTTTTTAAATAATTATTTTTATGCAAATTAATTGATATTTTGTATATTTCACATAAAGTCTGTATTCGGAGAGAATATTCCGCTAATATTTTGTGGAGTCATTGCCTTAATATCGGGTCTTCTGGTCCTCAATCTTCCCGAAACATACGGCAAGGATTTGCCCGAAAATTTTGATGATATAGTTGTGTTGAAATATGGTACATTGCCAAGACACAAATTGCCCTATGTTCAATTACAACAACATTACAATGGAAATGAACAAATTAATGAGAAGACGAGTCTTTTAAGACATATTTAAGTTTACAGTTGTATTAAATAAAAATAAATTTGACCATTTTAATAAAATTAAGTATTCTTTATCATACACTGCTGTATCATATATTTAAGATTTGAACAAGGCAAAAGCTATTTAAATATTTATAGTTTATTTGATTTAAGATATATTTAAAAGTATATAAAGGGTTAATAATTAATTTAGTAAGTATTATACATAGTGTATGGTCTAATCAGTTTTAAAATGATTAAATTTTTTTATTGTAATAATATAAACCACTTTATTTATAACAATAATTTTTAAAAATTATTTAAATTAGCTAAAAATTTGTTTTGTCACTATAGTTTTGTTTATTCTATAGTTTATTTTATAACTTTTTAAAGTGGAAGTATAAAATTTAAAAAAAATAGAATTAGTAATTATGCGAAATTAAAAAGAAGAACATAACAACAAAATAAATCGGTTGGAAACAAGTATTGAGCAAAATTGAGAAATTGTAAATATTTTGCAAAATTACAAATACTCTTTTATTAAATAATTTCTAAACACAACGATTTGATTCATTAAACTTGCAACGAATAGACAAAACAAAAATTCGACTTATGGTCAGAACGAACCAGATTTATAAACAGTGTATACATGACTGCATAGAAACTCTTTGCAGTGTAAACACTGATCACATCATTAGCTTTCGCTAAACATGTTTTCAATGATTTGTTTCTTAATTCGAAGTTAGAGTTATATAGCAATAAATATAGGGATTTCCTGACAACAGATGATTGAGATTTTTGAAAATCAAACTTTGTATAAACATCACATGAAATATATACAGTATAGTCATTGAAATGATATTGAATTCTCATTTGAGCGCTAATTTTTGATATTCGGAATTAAGATTAAAATTTTTTTCACATATTTAAGCAAACTTATTTTAAATTAAATTTCACTTTAAATGCTCGCGTATGAACTGAATGTTTGAAATTTGAACATGTTGGACGCAAATTCAGCTCTAACCCAACTGGGTTCATTTGGCACCTTCCAATTTTTTGTATTTATCGTCTCATTAATACCTGTCCTTAACTCCGGTCTCATCTTAATGTCAACGGTTTTCATAAGCGCTACGCCTGACCACAGGTATTGTAATCTACAATAACTCTAAAACATAAATTTATCCTGGTTAAATGTTTTCACTACTGGTTTATTCTGGTTAACAATTGTTCTAAAACTTTCATAATGTCTCAGATGCTTGATTGAAGAATGCGACCCAATTGACAAAAATCTACAAGTTTTCAAACTTAACAATACATTTTCAATGCCAAGTCTATACAAGTGGTGCAAAAGATTTTCGCCAATATTTGAAAACCAATTCAACAATCATTCGGACCATTGCTCTGAACAGTGGTTTTCAAACAATACACTCGAAGTCTGTAATTCATACGTTTACGACAAACGAGAGTTTCACTCAACTGTTGTCACCGAAGTATAGAAACTAGAATCTGAGCTCAAAATTTCTATAAAGATGAATCTAAATAAAAATAACCTAGATGAAACTAGAAATGATTTGGACAAGAAAATGTAAATGAATTTCTGCTTCAGTGGGACGTTGTGTGTGAGAACTCGTGGAAACTGCCGGTCTCTCAGTCGACGTTCATGATTGGCGTACTCTTCGGCAACTTGTTTTTCGGCTCCTATTCGGACAGGTTCTTTCTTAATTCTAATTATATGTGCAATTTAATTTACACAACTATTTCAAATAATATTTCAGATATGGGCGAAAAGCACTGTTTAAATTTGTGCCGATTGTGTGTTTCATATCAAGCGTATTGACTGCATTTGCGCCGAATTTTATTGTCTTCACGACTTTGACTGCTTTGACGGCCGCCTGTATTGTTGGAATGAGCCAGGCATCATTTATCATTGGTTAAATTACAATTTGTACATTATTTTACAACTTTTTAATCAAATTAGTTTGCTCAAAATAGGAATTGAGTTTATTGGCGAAAAGTACAGGGTACTCTGCGCTAACTTTCAAGAGATTACCTATTCGTTCGGAACGATGCTATTAAGTTTGCTTGCTTATAATGTAAGAGACTGGCGGATATTACAATTGGTTCTATGCATTCCCATAGGAATTACGTTACTATACCCTTGGTATTAAACTTCAAAGAATATAACATTTCATTATGATTTAATAATATACTGAATATAGAAATTAATAGAATTTCAATCCAATGCTGTTTTAGGCTATTCCCGGAGTCCGTGCGCTGGCAAGTATCCAATGGACACTTTAAAAATGCACTGATTACTTTGAGAAAGGCTGCCAAATGGAACAGGGTTCTTCTAAATGAACCTGCATGCACTGACAATGTATGTAGTATATTTTTAATGTGCAAAATTACACATAAACCTTTATCAAATATTTATACTCTAAACCAAAATGTATGTCAAGTTTATTGCGACAAAAATCTAAACAAACTTTAAAACAAATAATTTTTAAATTGATTATTTTGGTTTAATGTCATTCTGATAACACAATCAGTTTAAATTTTTAACATTAGTCAAAGCCAAAGCTATTAATATCGTAGTTTTCATATTATTTTTATTATCAATAAATAAAAATTAGTTTTTATCAAATATGAGAACAAAAATAATATTTTATTTTATTTGTATAGAAAACGCTGAGCGAGTCGTCGAACTCATCGCAGAACTCGTATGACATTAAACATTACGGAGTAATAGATTTGTTGAAATACCGAACCATTCGCTTCTGGTCTTTTCATCTCTTTATCTTATGGTATTTGTTTTAAACATGCTATTTATTATATACAGTACACTTTTTGTAGAAATTTTCTAAATATTTACATAACTAAAGGACAATCAATTCGATGATCTTCTACGGCCTATCATTTCAAGCGTCAAATCTGGGCTCTAATACCTACTTAACACTGGCGGCCATATCGGCGGTTGACATACCGGCCAATATAGTGGTGACGATTGCAATGCACTATTACGGCCGCAAATATGTCTTATTTACGTTCTCACTACTGGCCGGCCTCTCCTGTATTAGCACATTATTTATACCCCATTCGAGTCCAGTATTCACAGCACTGGCCATATTCGGGAAGAGCAACATCTCAGCCTCGTATACCCTTCTCTACGTATATACGGCCGAAATCTTCCCGACTATAGTGCGGAGCACTGGAGTCGGACTGTGCACTACGTTCTCGCGAATCGGTGGCATTCTTGCCCCTCATCTCATCGAACTCGTAATGAAATCAAATTTTATTTCTAATAAATACTTATTTGCATTAAAACATTATTCAGACCTTTCTCGGGAATAAAGTGCCGCTAGTCTTGTGTGGAGTACTGGCGCTCATCTGTTGCGCATTGAGTACAAACTTACCCGAAACGCACGGAAAGCCATTACCGGAAACCTTCGAAGACGTCGACGCTTTGGATACAAACAGTCTTAGAAACAATCAAATCAATGAAAAAACACCGCTTTTATGAAAATGGACTTAATATTTGTTGTGACAAATTTGTATTTGCATGGCAAATGTTATTGACATTAAGTTAAATAAATAATTTTATCATAGATTAATTTTTATAAATTAGATAAATAATAAAATATATTTTATAGAAATTTATTAAAAGATATTGAAGTAAAAGTTATTGCCACTAATGACTTAAATGGTTTTTATTTTAATGTTATTTATCTGGACTAAAAACATGCTATTTTAATATTAACTTTTATAAAACTTGTATTATAAGAATGTAAGCACGTACATTACAATAAACACAAATATTTAAAATTTACATTACATGCACTTTTAAGTATACTTTTAAAAAGTTTTTAAAATAAACAAATAAATTATACATTTTAAACAAAATTTTCAATAAAAACATGGATTTTAGACAAGCTAAATTATAGCATGCATTCGATAATATTAATTACTATTTTAAACAAGAATGAAACAAGAAATCAAAGTTCCCTGGCACATTGGCAAAACATCTGTTTATTCGAACACTCATTCAAATTATATTTATTAAAAACGCCGACAATCGGTGCGCCGGGTATTAGGAGACTGTCGCACAAACAACCCGTATATTTGAGTTGCTTTCCATAGCAATAGGCCATACATTTGATTTGATCGCATTCATAGCAATTGCACGTTCGGCTCAATTTCGATATTTTCGTCGAATACTTCGTTTGACAAAAGCCTCGATTATAACCGAATTTCTGACAGAAGTTCAGACATTGAGAGTCGAAGACACAGAACTCCGTCGGAACGCTATCTGAGGAACAGATCATTCATTTGATTGAGGTTTTAATGAATACAAAAATAATTTGTATTCACTTACTTGCAATTGGTAGTATTGCCAAAAGAATAGCAAACATAATCGTTATACATTTCATCATGCTAAGCTAGTAATAATGATATTTTAAGGTTATTAATGAAATCAAATTTTCTAAACGTGACTAATTATTTAAGTGTTAAACTAAAATCAATGCACGCAATAAAAACCTAACTTCAAACTCAATTAACTAGTTTGAAATTTATTGTATTATTGAAATAAATTTTATATAAAAAATTTTTATTGCTATTTGTTTTGTAAACAAAATTTCATTTATAAATACTATATCTATCAATTTTATTTTAATACTATAATAAATAGGTAAATTTCTATGGAATTTGTAAATTTAATTGTTAATTTTTAAAGGTTTTATATTAATTTAAAATTTAAAATAATAAACACTAAATTAAAACTTTAGTTTTAATATGATAAAAGTTAATATAATAACTTTATATTTTATTTATAAAATTATAATCTCTATTATTAAATGAAAACAGTATTGTATTTTAAAAATCAAATAATACAAACAATTTTAATACTATTTATTGCACTAAACTGTTATTTTAAAAGTATTACTGTATTTACTTTGTATTTAGAACAAGTAAATTGCATTATCTGTTGTATTAAGTATAAAAGAGCATGGCAGAATAAGCCCATTCGTTTCAATCAGCATTTCTACGGCTTATTTAACCGACACTTCTCGTAGTTGTTGTTTATGTCGTGAAAGCGATTACAGAATCGTTCAGTCATTGCATCGAAATCTGCGAATAGAAGAGTCAATTCAAATAGAGTTAACACAGATTTACTCAAATATTTATATTAGCTTAATAACGGAGTGTAAATTGAAAAATGCAGTAACTTTACTACGAGAAAACTGTAACTTATATCTGAATAATTCCCTTAAAAATCATATCAATGGAAAGCTGAGACAAATCTGAATTGATTTCAATAAAAATATTTAGTTGTTATTTATGTTTTAAGCGACAAATATTATAGACTCAAAACATTCGGCTCCTTAATGGAGGTAATTGTAAGAGAGGTAATTTCCAGCTGATCTATTGCTTTTTGCTAGGGTTAATTCAAGTACAACGTTACGTAAAACGAGCCGAATGTTTTGAGTCTATAATATCAACAAAACTAGACTTCACTCAAATCTGAGTTTTGCCAACTTTTTTTTAGAGAGCGCTTGGTTTTGCATTCAAACTCAATGCGAGCGAAGCAGTCGAATGCTGTTCGCAGAGAGAAATGAGATTTGAGTGCAAAGCTAGCGTTGGCTTTCCCATAGGTGGCAAAACTCGGATTTGAGTGAAGTCTAGTTTTGTTGATATTTGTCATTTAAAACATAAATAACAACTAAATATTTTTATTGAAATCAATTCAGATTTGTCTCAGCTTTCCATTGATATGATTTTTAAGGGAATTATTCAGATATAAGTTACAGTTTTCTCGTAGTAAAGTTACTGCATTTTTCAATTTACACTCCGTTAGTTGAAATAATGATTTTATAAATTACAGTGTGTGTATATATAATTATATTAAAAATTATTTTAAATTTACCAAGTGAAAATAATTTGAAATCTCTATTGTAATAGTAATAATTATTTGTAATAATAAATGTTAATTAAAGTATAATATAACAGTTTAATAAAAATAAATAATCTTTTGCATATTTAGAATATAAGTTAACTATTCAATAACATTTGATATAAGGATGTTTTAATATAATTTATACAGTGTAAGAAATCGTGTTTTATTGATTATATTATAATTATTATGTTTTTAGTCACTTTATTTGAAAATTACAAAATTATTTAAAAATTTATTTAATTGTTTCTAAATTTATCTAAATTATTTTTTTACAACCTATTAAACATATTGTGCAATATAAATAACAGTTAGTACAATTTTGCATTACAAAATTTAGTTAAGTGGGTGTTTATTGGATCCCAAATACATATTTAAAAATAATATCAAGTAATTAATGTTTATTTAAGAAAAATAAAACAGTTTTCAAAAAACAATATTATTTCGCTGCATTATAAATAATTCTATCTTATTTCTATAATTGTAATTGATAATATAGACTAAAAACTGTAAGCTTTTAAAAATAAATTTTAGATAATTGATATAATGTATAATTAATAATTTATTAATATAGATCTGACATCTATAGGTATAATTTGTAACTAATTTTTATTTTCTGTTATTAATGAGCTATAAATATTAATTTCTACATTGCAGTTTGTTAATTAACTTATAAAATTCATTCAGTAATTGCATTTAAATTTAGATACAATTATAATTATAAGTTTTCTTATTTTTAAATTATTTCAAATAATTTTTGTTATATTTAAAATATATATGAAATTAATTTTTATTTTAAGTTAAAATTATAGTAAAATTTATAATTTCTATAATAAATTTGCAATATTAGAGTTTATGTATAATAATTCAATTAAATATACTATGTTTCGGTCTGATATACTTGATAAATTATAATAATATAAATAAATGATTCGATTAAATTTTACATAATAATGATTTACTGATATCGACGGTTTACCGATTATATAAATTGTTAACAAAATGTATGTTATTAATGAATAATGAATTAAACTTATCTTAAACAATTTTAATAAACTACACTATTGAAATTATAATATGCAATATAAACTAAAAACTGTATTTTGTTTAAAATGAATATTAGTTTACTAATATAAAATATAATTAATAACTTATTAAAACAGATCTGACATCTATATGCATAAGTTATAACTAACTTATAATTTCTATTATAAATGAGCTATGAATTTCAATTTCTAAATTACAGTTTTTAAATAATTTATTAAATTCATACAGTGCTTAATTTTAAATATAAATTATAGTGCTAATTATTAATTTTTGTAATAATTATAACAAATTAGTGTCAATTTATTTGAAATATGTATTAAATATACTTCAATTACAAATTAAAATAATTTTATTTTTCATTAGATTAATTCTAGACTAATAGAATTTAAAATAATAAATATATTCCTATTTGATAAACTAGCTAAATTATTAAACTATATATATAAATAATCCATTAAATTTCTCTGTCAAAACAATTTATAAAACTAATAATAATTGTTAACAATGTTTATAATATTGGTATAAATTGATAAATAAATTAAGTTTATTTATATATGAAAAATTTAATAAACTACATTGTTTTAATTGTAATATTCATATAGTATAAATTGCAGTACAATTTTTAAAATTGCATTAGAAACTGTAACTTATAACTATAATTAGAAGTTTGTTTATAAAAGAAGTTTAATAAAAGTTTATAATTAAGCCCAAAGATGTCAGCACGAATTTTGTAAGCCGCATATTTTCGTGTATATAAGGAGATGTTTATTAAATTCAGCATGTCTATAGATTGGAACTGTTCTAAAATTACCTAAGATAATTTAATGCGGTAACATTTATTTGATGCATCTATTATCGCTTGTTTTTGTGACATAAAAGATGTTAAGGTCAAAGGTCACTAGCACAAAAATTTTGGATGGTTTGCTGACCCCATATCTCCTGACTAAACTATAGGTGATAGAACAAACATTTGTATACACCGTTTGTTAAGAAGAGATTGAAGTTTAATTTAAGACCAAGATCGTTAAAATTGGATTGTTAAATCCAAAGTTATAAGCATGCAAAGTTAGGCAATTTTGTCAATTTTCGCTGATTTTCACTATTTTTGTTCAAATTTAACCTATTAGTAAAAAAATAAAAATTGACAATTTACTAAAGTTAAACAAAGTTATTATTAAACTTAGGAAGATGTATCAATTTGGCATTTGGTCGACACTATTTGGCATACTATAAACTTCGACATACGAGTTAACCAAAAGGCAATATAATAATCAAATTTTAAAATCTTGTTATGTTAAAAATTGTCATGTCAAATATTGTCATGTCAAATATTGTCATGTCAAATATTGTCATGTCAAATATTGTCATGCCGAATATTGTCATGCCGGTGTTGTCTATGCATTGAATTGCTACGAAGCGCTGTGTTATCGCTGCAAAGCAGAGTGCAATGCATAGTAGAGAG
>JAQIXC010000548.1:0-23902 GCA_034697605.1 Metabelba pulverosa | reverse complement strand
AATAGGTATACACCAAAAACCCGACACTTTCGTGTATTTCAGTTTCTATAGACATGTCAGTGTTTGCTAGAAAATACGGTATTATTTTATATTTGGTTAAAATTTTATATTAAGATTAATTGAATTTAAAAATTAATTCATTTATAAATGAAATAATAATTAGAATGCGATATCAGTAAGAAGAAATTAACTCAACAAATTTAAATTATATAACAAAAACAGTATTTTAATTATATATTACGCTTAAATTTTTATGTTTCCGTTTAGCATTTTTACAATAAAACTAATTAATAATTTATATATTGATTTTATATCTATATTTTTAAAGAGAGGGATAATTGTATATTTTTGCCTATTTATCCGATTTTTTCAAACCCTCTCATGAGTGAAACCCTCCCATGAGTGAACACATATTCGGGTCCCGACCACTTCACTCATGGGAGGTTTAAGTGTACAATCAATTAACTTAAAAATCGAAAATGTTACAGTATAAAAACCTTCACTAATACACAGATACATATCGGTCGTACATCCGATCTTCCATTCGAACAATTCGGAGCAAATCAACGCCTACTCGACAGTCCTGCTCGCCGTCGGCTGGGCGTTGGGAGCGCTTCTATCGGGAATATCGCTGAAATTCTGCACAATATCCGAGTTCAAGTGGAAGGGCGACGTCTACTACGACTGCCGGCTCCAGTACGAGAGCGAGTACGCCGAGAAGCTGTACGTGCTCGCGCTGTTCGTCTTCCTGTTCGCGCTGCCGCTCGTCATGCAGACCACGTTCTACGCGCTCATCGCCGCCCGCATACGGCACCTGAAGAGCGGCGTCTCGATCGACAAGATCAAGGTGCTCAAGATGCTCACGTTCCTCGTGCTCATGTTCGCCGCGTGCTGGCTCCCGATTCGATTGTTTTTCTTGGTCGTGATTTTCAACAAGTCACTTATTGATTTTCATACGCCGACGGCCTATCATGTATATGTGTTCGGGTTCTTCGCCGCGCACTTCATCTCGATGTTCAACAGTTGCATCAATCCTATCGTCTACTGCTTTATGAGCAAAGGCTTTCGGGTATGTCCAGCGCCTACATCCCTGTCCTTTTTGCCTGCTCAGATTTTTGCAATTTGTTTCTAGCTAGTATTTAGGAATTATTATTAGAATGGTTCTTTGTGCGAATTTTAATCGTTTTGTCTGGTTAAACTAAATTTTTGGTTTTAAACATTATTATTCAGTTGTTTTATCAAGCGAGATTTTTACCACTTGAATTAAAAATTGTGCTAGTTGTAAAAATTAAGTAATAATTATCACAACTAGCACAATTTATAAATTAAATGCAACGCCAAGCAATTTGCATGCTAACCAAAGTGAATTTCTAAAAGTACTCTTATTGAAATATAAAATGTTTTATTATGTTATAAAATATTTAATAATTTGAATAATCTTGGTGTTTACTCATGTGTAGCTTATTAGATTTGATTCTAAATTAATTATGCAATCTATTTATTCTTTAAATGCCTTAAGCCATTACTAAATTAAAAAATAATTTCATAAAACATTTGTTCAGTATAAAATCAATTTAATCTAATTCATCAATTCAATTTGTATTTTTTTTTAATAAACAGTTTCTATTAAGTATACCATTAAGTATTACATATACTTATTACAAAATTAAATGGCACAAAATTAATCCAATAATTTTAAGCTAGATTAAACTGACTTTTTAATCAGAAAACTCAGCTAAAAGCTACATGATATTAAGTTTGCAATTTACTAGACAGAGTAGGATAAAATAAACTTTACATTATAAAGCTTACATATATACGACTGCCCTTGCCCTTCAACTAATGCCCTGTTGAATTATGCTTGCTAAATTGACTGAAGCAATATTTTGTTTGGCAAAAATACATTTATACAGTATAGTATTTCGAAATAGCATCTCTAATCCCGGCATTAATCTCGAACTTGACTTTCAGGACGACTTCTGGTACTCAATCAACCGATTCAAGTCGCGAACGAACCGATTGATCGGCTCATCCGAAATGCTGTGAAGAACGCGATTTCAATTCATATTTATTTAAACCGAAAAAAACATTTTTGTTATCATAAAAAAATTATTTAATCCGAAAATCGCATAAAATATCGAAAACTATTTATTTTGATATCATTTTTTTGATAAATTATTTGAAAATAAATATCGCAATCGAGTGAAGAAATGAGAGGAAAAAACACACAAATTCATCGATAAATCATTGCATCGTTTCTTATATACAGTATATTAATGTAAAAAATTGTTTCATTTTATTTCATTGAATAAATATATAATTTAAGAGAAAAAAAAGACCAAATTTTACAAAATATAATAAATGTAAAAATCAAATACAGTATAAAAACGACAAAATAAAAACAAATCGATAGAAAAAATAGATATCAAAAATCGTGTCATAAAAGCTCAGTTCATATCAAAAAGTTTGGTCACAATTGCAGTACAAAAACAAAAACATAAATACAATAAAAAGATTTTAATTTCGATTTCAAAAACGCAAATCAAAACATCAATTATTGTCGGCATTCGAGTCGTGATCATTGGCGCCGCCGACGCCAACCTCATTGTCCTCGTCGTCTTCGTTCGCGTTATTATTGTCATCGTTGGCCACGTTCTGGTCGTCGGCGGTCTCGTCGAAGCGCATGTAGCTCTTGAGCAGATCGCGCAGCTCGTCGACCGCCTGCTTCCGGCCCCCGGGCGACGTCTCATAGACGCACTCGCGCAAGAGGTCGTCCACATTCTCCCTATCCTTGTTCGGCACCGACTTCAGAAGCGCCGGACGACTCGCACCACTACCGCCGCCGCCGGGCCTTCCATTCCCCTCATCGGTCGACTCAACACCGGAGAAGATATTGCGACAAATCATTGCATACATGTGTTGGCCGTAATAACGCTGTATGTGCGCGCACTCGGCCGCCGGCTCACCACTGCCGGCGCCGCTCGCGTTGAACGCGTTGACGAACTGCTGATGGAACGTCTCGAGACACGGCTCGTTGCACACCTGGCTCGTGAGCAGCGGCTGCCGCGGCGACTGCTCGCCGAACAGCGCCTTATCGATCACAACCATCGGATTGAGGTCCGCGAGAAACACCTGTCCCTCGCCGTTGACGAGCAGCGACTCGAACGTCAGCTCCGTCTGCAGGTAATACCAGTTCGGGTCCTCGTCCTGCAGGTCGTCGACCAGCTGTATGATCTGTACGGCGAGTCCGGCCATCACTTCGAAGCTCGTCTGGTCGCGGATGAAGAGTTCGAGCGTTTGATAGTCGCCGTCGAACGCGACTACTCGACCGCAAACTCCTATTTAACCCGAAATTACGAAATATTTTATTTTAAAAATAAATTTCAAAAACAATTGATTATAAGAGTGTTTGCGATCACGACCTTTGACGGTGAGCACCGGTATGTCCGACTCGGCCTTCTGAATCATGCGGTGCACTGCATAGCCGGGAAAGGCGATCAGCGCCGACACGAGATGACTCTGTTCGGCCAAATCGAGGAGTCGGTCGCCGTTCTCGTCGAAACTGTTTTGCAAATATTGTAAATATTTTTTTGTCGCGCATTGAGAGAAAGTCGTCTAAAAATACAAAAACAAATAATTTAATTAAAATTTAATTCAATAAAAAAATTAATTTAATAAAAAAAAAGAATTTAATTATAAAATTAATTTAATTAAAAATTTTAAATTATATTCGCGATTGGAATACCTGTAGAAAATAATCGCTCGATTTGTCGCCATTCGCGTCGATAGTCCGCCGAAACTCGCGATAAAACTGCCGATAGTTGTCGACCCGAAACAGATCCGATTTGGCGACGAATGAGTTCGGAACGGCTTTGACGGCATCGCAAGCGGTGCGCAGCCGACGGTCGCTCGCGTTGCGGCAGACGAGCGACTCGAGGCGCGACCACTTCGCCGCCGACTGACTCGCGAGCGTCAGCTTCTCGTTCGTCGTCTTTATCACAGCCTTTCGGTACGATATGTCTGTCCACCGAAAACCCGAAACAAAATAAAAAATTTTAAAAACAATTTCAACAAAAGTTTGGCTAAAACTAAGAACTCTTCACAAACTCTTCGGCCGTACCGTTGATAACGAACGGCGTGTTAATGACCAATAGGTTGGTGACGAACGTCGGGCAGAAGCGGCGGCCGAGACAGAGGTCGCACTTCTTGAGTTCGGCCAAATCGACGAGTTTGCGGTCAAAGACGCCGCCGTCGATGTCGATGAGACTCGCGTCGGGCGTCGACATCCGCGCCGACAGCAGTTGCGCGGCGGCGCTAACCGGCGGGCGACGGCGCGCCTCCCGTACGGCCGCCAACAGCGACGGCGGCGGCCGCTCATCGGCGCCGCGTCTTTGGCTCAAATACAGCACAACTATCAGCACAATGAGCGCGAAACTGACGGCCAGTTTTCGGCGCCAGAAGCGGAACGACATCTTCGCGGCCCAGTCCTCAAACAGCGCGAAACTACACAGACATTGGCGCCCGAATAGTAGCAAGTTCAATTTTTCACCAACACTTCACTGCGTTTTCACATAATTATTGAGTTGTTGTCGTGTTTTGCGGTTTCATTTCACTCATGAGTTCAATGGTCTGTTCGGGTGTTTACACGCATTGCGAACGCATTCTCCCGACGCCCGACATATGCTAGTCGTCTCTCCACTCGTGAGCGACAATACACTCATTCATTGTTGCGAAGCATACGCTTTCCACCCAATTGTTGCGCAAATGAGTGATTGTTTTGTTTTGAACTTTTCGTCTGTATTTCGGTTTGCAATTGTCAACAATATAACTGTCAATTGTGAATAAGCAACTTGATTAGCATGCTAGAATATGAGCAAAACTCGCATTGTTGATCAACATTGTTTAAGCATGTCAAAATGCGTACGACAATATCGTTTCGCTAATCGAAACAATCGCCGCTTCCGTCTAATTAACGCTTAATGTCATTGTTTTTATGCAATACTGACGTAATTTATTAGCGAATAAATAGTAATTAAAAAATACAAAACAAAACATTTTAAACATTCCGATCAATACATCAAAAACGCCTATAATTTCTATATAAATGTTATACAACTTGTATTAGAAATAGCATTAAATACTCAGACAATACCCGCTTTATTCAAAACGTTATTAGTTTTCATACTAATAAAGTCTCGAATCGTCGCGACATCTGACGGCGTGAAAGCGAGCGACTGTTTGCGTGAATAGTCAACAAATCAGTCGACGCGTCGGTTGTCGCGAAAAGAGCCGAAAATGTCGTCGACTTTGGATCAGTTGGAGACGAATCTGGAGTCGTTGACCGAAAACGTGCGTCAATTGGGGATAATTGTGAGCGACTTCCAGCCGCAAGGCCAGGGCCAGACGGCGCTCAATCTGAAACTGTGAGTCGCGCGGCACACGTAGCACACATACCCGGCCAGCGATCGACCGATACATTGAAACTTATCTACCATTCCCTTCGATAGCAATCAGATCGTGCAGTCGCTGCAGGACATCGACCGGATTAAGGGCGATATGATGGCGAAGAACAGCGACATACAGGTGCCGCTCGAGGTGTTCGAGTGAGTGGTGACGCGCGCGTGCAGTCGGCGCCGACGGCTCTTGCGCTCCGAGTTTGCGATTGATTTAGGCGTTTATTAACGATTTGTTTGTTTGTTGCGCACCCGTAGCTACATCGACGAGGGCCGGAACCCGCAGCTCTACACCAAGGACTGCATGGAAAAGGCGCTCCAGAAGAATGAGCACGTCAAGGGCAAGATCGACTCGTACCGGGTATGCCTGGCCACTCTCCTAGCCCTCTCGGCCGGCGTTCGGCCGTTATTTGATTTGTTTTTAATTGAATTCTGTTTTATTTAAAATTAGTTTTTATTTTAGTTTTGTTTTTAATTGAATTCTGTTTTATTTAAAATTAGTTTTTATTTTAGTTTTGTTTTTAATTGAATTATGTTTTTATTTTTCTTAGTTTTTTTAATTGAATTGTTTATTGAATTTGTTTTAAATTAATTATTGATTTGTTTCTTGTTTTTGAATTGTTTTCTGAGCAGCGCTTCAAAGCCATGCTTTTGGTTGAGTTGTCGAAAGTATTTCCGAACGAAATCAGTAAATACCGGGCCGTCAGAGGCGACGAACGGTCGTCCAATTGATCGCCGGCTGTTCGCCGCCCATCGACTAGTATTTAAAGTAGCATTAAATCAATTTATCAAACGTATCAAGTTGGTTTTTCCTAATCAAATGCATTAATCAATTCGATTTGTATTTATACCGTTTTTTTTCGATTAAATAAATTTTCATAAAATTGCAAAGTACAAATATAAGTGTTTCGTTAATTGGTTTGTTATTTTAGCAAGAACATTAGTACTAAGTTATGTTTTTTAATTACAAGAATGCAAATTATACTGATTAACTTAGCGCCAATTAGTTAATTAAAGGTATTAAATGTGCTGGCTATTATTTAGAGCTAGCACAGCAACTTTTATCAAGTTTTAATAACATTATAATTTATTAGAACTTTTTTAAAAATAATAAATATTTTTATTTTTTTATAAATAACAAAAAATTTTATTACTAAAACATTTAATTAAACTGTATAAATTAATGTTTATTGTCTCACTATAGTTTAAAGCTATTTGATACTTGGTACAAAATATTAATTGACAAAAATCTCAATTACCGGTAAATATCGCAAAGAATTTTCTCCACAATTAAAGAAAACTTCTGTTGAAAATAAAAATTACAAAACTTTATATAAAAATATTACGAAAAATACGAAACAATCGGTAAATACAACAAAAACAGCGATTAATAGATGAGAACATCGAGTAGTGAGCGAACGGATCAGATCTTCTGGTAATCGGGCGCCGACTTGAGTTGCCGCGGCTTCAGAATCAGCCGCCCGTTGTCGTCGCACGACATCGCGAAGTCGGCCAACACTTGCCGCGTGCGCGAGATTATGCTGGAGGACACGAATATACTGCTTATTTTTATGCGATATTAAATAGTTTTAACTTATGCTTAAATGTTGTGAAATCGGAAAAACGAATCGAAACTCAATTCACATAATCAGTGGAAAAATTCGCATAAATTAGAAATTAAAAAGATTTCAATCAAAATAAGCTATAAAACAAACTTAAGCATGTATAATTCTCATCTCATTTCGACTATAAACTACTGCTTAATAGACAATAATTGCAAAACAAAACTAAAAACAAAAATAAAAAACAAAACAAAAAAACTAATTAAAAACAAATAAAACAAAACTTAAAAATTAAATCCAATAAAAAAACAAAAACAAAACAAAATTCAAACTAAAAACAATTTCCGTTTCGGCATAACTATAAAAAACAAAACAAACAAAAAAAAACTAAAACCAAATCATTATTTACAACAAAAAAAACAAACAATAAATAAAAACTAAAAAACATATCGATATCTAAAAGAGACAATAGTCTTGGGGATCAGGTGTACGGGGGAATGGCATACATCGAAGTGGCGACGACCCGCTTGTGTATGCCCATGAAGAAGAGGCCGAGCAGTACGAGACAGTTGATGGTGAAGAGGTAGTGCGCGATGAGTGAGTCGATGAGCGAGACGTGTGCGGTGTTCGGGTCGTTCAGCCAGTAGAACGCCGACGCGCTCGTCATCAGCGACGACGCGATCAGCACAACGCGCCACCGACGGGTCGCCGGCCGCTGCAGCGACACGATCTCCATCAACCGCCTCTCGAACGCCTTCAGGTCTACCCAACAAACATACAAGCATGATAAATTAATCGCCGATTCAATTGGAGTTAACGTATGATTGAGACAACGATTCGCTGTTTTATAAACAAAAACAACTTTCGTTTTGTCGGTAATTATCGAAACCATTCGTTCGCTTACTGTTCCGACACATACCGTCGCATATCAGCTGATCCGTCGTACTGTGTGTTTGCATTTTTATTAAATTATTAAATTAATGCTTAATTTAGTTACGATTTTTGGTTTAAAATTGTTTTAAAACATTTGTTTTGTTTGTTGTATCGCTTCGACTGTCCCTTTAAATTGTGTTTTCACTTGACTGTCAAAACATGTTTTTGTCGTAATTTTGTGGATATTTGTGTTAGAATTACATTACATTTGTCTACAAATGCTTGCTTTGATTTGTACTCCACTTTGACAGCGCTTTTTGACAGTGTATATCACGAATTTTTTTTTGTACAGCATAATTATTCTTACAGGTTAGTTAGCTAGTACAAACTTTTGTATTCAAGAGCTTTTACAATTCTAAAATTATTATCTTGACACTATTCTAATGAGAATTGATAAAGCTAGTAATTTTTAAAATATTATTGGTGTGGTAAAAATAAACACGCAATAAAAATAGTTTTAAAAGTAGTTTTAAACAGTATAATTTTCTCCATTATTCGGAATAGGCAAATCAGTTCGAGGATTATGCATTGCAAAATTTTAACTCTTTTTTAAATTAAATGTTTTGTAAATGTTATTTTTACAATGTATTTAAAATTACACATTAAAGTTCCAGGAAATTATTCTGGTATTAAGCTAAAATTACCATGTAAGTACGAACATTAGTAGGTAATTTAACCGTTTCTCATTTGCCGACGCATTTATTAGCTATGTACTATTAATCGAAATTAGTATCTTGCTCAAAATTCGCATCCGCAATATTTCAACTCCTAAAGGGTTAAATAAATAGCATTTGATTAGTTTTATCAAGGAATATTTTCCGCTAATTTGCCAATCCAATTAATTTAAACTGTGGCATTGAATTCGATATTGGGGAAAATTGTATTTAATTAAATTAATCAAGTCGCATGTTAATTTTTAATCTGGTTAAATATTATTTTGTTTTTTTTAAATAAATTAAAACATAAATTTAGTTTATTTTCAAATTATAATTTTTAATTAAGCAAATTAAGGATGCTAAAAATTTAACAAATTTACTGTATATTAAATATTTAAATTAATTTTTAAAACTTTTTTAATACAAATATTTTATATCTCTAGCATGCTCTATAATATTTCATAAATTAAACAGTCTAAATTGGCTTATTTTGTACATTTACTATAAAAATACAATACAATAAAAAAAATATACTAGATAAATAACGATTATATCTCAAATCTAATTGTTTCATGATAAAACAAATATAAAAATTCTATTTAAAATATAAATAGAAATTAAATAATAAAGCTAATAAATATTAACAATTTTTATCATAATAGTTTTATTAATAAAAAATATTATATTGTATTATGTATAATTAATAATATGCTATCCTAATAGATAGTTAAAAATACTAAATAAAAAGTTTAAAACATTAAATTTAACCAGTAATATGATAGAAGCCAATTCAAATTTCATTATAACTGCTTTGTAAAATAATAAAAAATAATTAGTTTTTTACATATTTAAATAAATTCCTCAGATGTAAATGATCTAGCAACCATAATTTACCATAAACAATTGTCTAGACAAGTTCAAATAAATATTTACAAATTTATTATTGCTTATTTTAAACATAAAATTCAAATTCAAATTAAAACAAACAAAAATGCAAATAAATAAGTGATAATTATTTTTTAAGCGAAATATGCATAGTAAAAATATAAGGTCTAAAAACTTACTTTTAAAAAACTAATTTGATTAATGTAAAACGTACGAAGCAAAATTTACACTGATTGCATTTCCTTCAAACAACCGGCTAATTAACGCATTAATTATTGGCAAAAATTTCCATAAGTTTTGACTGATTAGCGAAATCGCAATCATTTTCCTCAAACCAATGGATCAAAAGCTGGAATTGATTTATCGTTTTTGAACCGAAAAAAAAAACAAAAATAATAAAAACAAAAATTGAATAAAAATTATTTCGAATTAAATTGAATTAACTCTCGGCTACAGATAGTCTATCGAAATAATTAGACTTTAATTTCTTTCTGATTACTTATGCCAATGTCTATATATAGAATGTACGATTTGTTTCGGATAAAATATACTGTACAAAATAATTCTTCAATTACTTCCCATTGGGAATAAATTCGCTGTAATTTAAACCGAATGACAAGTTTCGCATAAAATTGAAATCTCTATTAAAAACGGAAATGTTAAATAAACATCTTATTATTATTTAATACGTATCTTTTTATTATTATTCAAATTCAATCCCAATTTTTTCCTACATTTATTCGTTTTGATAGACAAGTTTAAACTACGCTTGAAAGTGAAATGCTAATTTCTTTGCTTAATCATATTTAAATTGGCCATGCTAAATTCATTTAATCAGAAAAAGTTTAGCACATTTTTCTCGTTTGAAAACTTTATTTTTTATTAAAATATTTTTTATTTGATTTTTTTGATTTATTCATAAGATTCAGAAGAATTTGGTTTTTAGTTCAAATGAGTCGAACTTATTATGTAAAACACATTTTCTATATATTTGAAATTTATTCTTCACAAAAATTGTTTAATCTTTTTTGATAAAAATTCAACCAGTTTAATATTTAATGTATTTAAAAACAAATTTGTCGAAACATTTTTTTAATAACTGAATAATTAATTTCTCTGCTAAATAATTTATACATTGCAAAAATACAATTTAAAACGTTTTAGGTGTAAAATAACATTAATAATTAATAACGTAAATTCGAAAACAGTTTGAAAAAAAATTCGGAAACAAATTCCGAATTTAGTTTACTATTCATTAAACAGTTTAATTTGTTGTTTGCTAATGTTGTACTGTATAAAAACAAGTTAACAATGTTTTTCCAATTTTTAATTCGCATAAAAAATAAATATTAAAAACTACCGATTCTTATAAACATTATAATTTTTATGCGTAGTTTTAATACTTAAATGAATCATATATTTTAATCATGTACAATTTTGCGGATTAAGTGGTCGTACGATTACAGCGTAACTTGAAATTAAACGACAAAAACATTTTTGTCATAAAATTAAATCAAAAAAAAAAATTCAGCAAAAAATGTGTACAAAAAAACGTGAAATTGTATTACAAATTATATTCTGAGACAAAAAAAACGTAAAAACACTTAAAACAAAAATTCGAAATAATATAATAATTTATAATTAAAAAAAATACAAACATTAGTTGAAACCAAAAAAAAAAAATCAAAAAATTATTTCAAACAAAAAAAAACGTTTTGATACACAATATGTATATCATATTCAGTCGTGTGTTTCAAATCAAATAAGAGATTAAAAAACGTATTTATATAATAATAATTAAATTAAAAAAAATAGAAAAAATTGACTTAATATTAGAAAAAGAGATAAGAATTAAAAAAGAAGCAATTTGAATTAAAACTAGCATGGCAGAACTAACTACAATTGCAGAAGAGTTTGAGAATAACCAACGCATATATCACAAGAAGGGCCGCAATCACTGCGAACACAAACAAACTCTTGAGCAGCGGTTGATAGTCGTGAGCGGCGGCGAAATGGACGGCCGACTCATCCGGCGCCGCAAACTTAGACTTCAACTTTCGGTCGGCAGCGGCGGCGGAGGCGGTGAACACCTTCCGGTCCTTCGGAACCGGACCGCCGTTCGAATACTTATCGGGAGCGGCACTACCGGTGCTGAACGGTTGGCGTTTGCGGGCGATCGGTGCGAAGGCCGCGTCGGCGCTCGCGTAGTTGACGACCAGATCGGAGTTCGACGGCTTCGGCGGCCAACTCTTCGCGCAGGCGTCGCTCGCGTCGATATCCTTGTCGGCGGCGACGCGCGACAACAGCACCGACGCGGCCGTCATCGCCGACTGGTCCGTGTTGGTGCGCTCGTGGATCGCGTTCTTGTAGACGCGGAGAATGTCCCGGTTCTCGATGTCGAGTATCTTGTGGTGCACTTTGCGCGCGCAGTCGTCGCCACCGCTGTTGTAGTAATTGTTATTCAGTTTCGCGTAGTTCGCGTCGAACGGGTCGGCGCCGCGCCGTTGGCTGTCGTACGGTTGCGAACGGTTGAAGTCGGCGCTCGAAACGGGCGCCGAATTGTTTTGAGCAATTGTGTCGGCCTGGCCGGCCAGTCGGCTATCGGCACCGCTACTCGTGTCACTAGTAATGTCCGCATTGAGAGCGTTGTTGATCTGGACTACGGATGGGTTGTCGACCGCACCGTTCGGTCGGTTCTTCTTCTTGTACTTCTTGTTGTTGCGCTTTTGCGCGCCGTCGGCCACATCGCCGTTGGTGGAAGACAGTAGGCGGTCGAAGCGGTTGTGCATCTGCACCGGTTCGCGCTCTTTGGCCATTCGGCTCGCGATGCGTTCGATCGACAGTTCGGACTTTTTCGGCAGTCGGTCGGCCGACTCGAGTCGTCGCAACGCTTTGTTCACTTTGGCCGTCGCCGACGGGTCTCGCACTAAGTCGACGCTATTATTGCTGCCGTTACTGACGCTGTTATTCTCGACACTATCGGTGCTCTCAATGCTCTTCTCGAGCGGTTCGGCGCGCTTTGCGCCGACACCGCGATTGCCGATATTCGCGCCGAATCGGTTCGCGCGTCGACTATCGCCCGAATCGCTGTTCGCCGAGCGTTTCGCGTAATTGGGCGCTCCGTTGCGCCGGTGGTCTCGGTTGCTGTGCAGACCGAATATGTCGACCTTTCTTCGCCGCACTTCGTACGTCACTTCGACTTCTTTGCCGCCGATCGACACGAACTTCGGCTCGAAGTGGCTGTTAGTGCCGGCGCTGGTAGTCGTGGCGGTGCCGGTGCTCGTGATGACTGGTTTCTGTTGTCTTGAGTCGCCTGTCGTATCCATGTCTTGAGTGGTCGGACTAATTGGCGTTGATTACTGCGAAAATAGCAAGAAACAATTTCGACGGTTAATTAAGACGACATTTATACAGTATAATTTATACAGTGTAGAGGCAATGGATGGCTATGCAGCGTATTGGTGCATTTTTTTGACACTAACAACGATTATACTGTTCGGTTTTTATCATGAAAGTTTATTGACGACACAATACTGAGTTATGTAAACATATACAGCGCGATATCAGCGCAAAATTGTACTGTATATTAAACATCAATAGCACTCATAGATAATAATT
Source organism: Metabelba pulverosa (assembly GCA_034697605.1). NCBI lineage: Eukaryota > Metazoa > Arthropoda > Arachnida > Sarcoptiformes > Damaeidae > Metabelba > Metabelba pulverosa. The sequence goes on along the minus strand of JAQIXC010000548.1, from coordinate 10,795 downwards.
TAGGCGATAATTAGATACGAAAACTACACCACATAAACGGTTTGCTTATCTAAGATTGTTGCTTGATAATTCACGAGACAAATGCCCCGAAAATTGAGCTTGTTGACGAAAATCGCGTGAATGCGAATGGCATTTTAGCGAGAAATAAATTTATACAGTATAAAAAATTGTTTTATTTTTGCTAATATTACGCAAACAGTTCGCTATAAATAACTCGAAACTCGTTTTTGTAGTTTAAGAGAAGCAAAAAAATAATTCACAAAATTTTTTCGAAACAAAATTATTGAATAATAAAATTTGTACTGTGTACAAAAAACACTGCACACAGTTGGATAGAGTCGGTAGAGCCGGTAGTCAAGTGCGCGTTGAAAGTGAGTAAAAAATATACAGTATATAAAAAACGGCACTAATAAAACGGCAAAAATAGAAATGTTTAAAAAAACAACAATAACTTATGAAAAGGTGAATTAACTATTCAACGGACGAATAGATCATATTAGTACATGCTGTAAAATTGAGAAACGTATTGAATAAGTAGCAGAAAACACACACACATTCATTTTATACACTGTTCACATGCGAAAACTAATCCAGCATAAATATTCTAAATATTATACATCGCAAAAACGAGATCGCTGCCATTATATGCTGTGTGAGAAATCGATAAAAACTAGAAATAAATTGTACATATTAAATATGCGCTTTTCCTACAACACTCACATTTGATACGCCGCAAATAGATCGGTCGAGGAATTAGTGCCGAATTATTAATAACAAGGTCTAATAATTTATACTGTGCAATAAATAAATAACTAAATAAATAAAGAGACGTAAAGCAGTAGTACTTCTAATTGCGAATTGAAGTGAAGTTTTTTTTTTGCACAAAATATAAAGTAATATGTATTTTGATAACACAAATAATTAGTATCTGTGCAAAAAGGCAATAATAGACGTTACAAAAAAGCACAGACAATAAAAAAGCTAATGTTAATAACGATATATGAATTTATGCATAATAGTCGCCGACGAATGGCAGAAATGCACTGTTTGTTTAATGATTGAAGTAGAAAATACTGCATAAAATAACAAATAGTCAGTCTATTCCGTAGTTAAGAGACGCACAAAACGCTTGTTTTTGCACAGTTTGTGTGTCTGTGTGTGTGAGAGAGATATAGAGAGCGGTTTGAAGGGCTCGAAATAATTACCTTGCTAAAATGTTGCCCGACGATCTGGGTCAGTTTCACACTGCACATATACACACTAAAAACGAACTGTACACTCGCACACACGCACAGGGCTGAATGTAAGGAGAATTTCTTATTCGATAAAAATATACTTGTTATACTGTACACTTGTTTTCTTAACGATTCACTTAGATTATCAATCAAAAAAATATGCTGTATACATTAATATATGCTCGAAATTCAATTTTGATTAAACTAATTATTTTTCTGACTGTGTAGTTTTACGCCGACTGACACGTCGATCGATGTGCACTGTACAAATTTCTGCGGCCAATTATTTTCTATCCAATAGTTTAAACAGTGTATAAAATGTATGAAAAAATTTTCGCCTATTTTAAGGCAAAAACTGCTTTTTTACGATTGAATTAAAAACTTTGTTTTTTTCGCATTCAATCTATTCAGTCGTTTTTGTATTTAATTACAGATTACTGGCAAAAGTCAAATACACAGTATAAATAAATTACACACAGTATAATCGCTGCGAAAATAATATGAATGTATTTTTAAAAACCGATTTTTCCTCTTTTTTTTTCTGCGCTGCAGTGGTTTTATGCACTGATTTGTCAAATGTTTTTCAGTTTATACTGTATTTTTCGAAAATGCGAAGAAAAACGAAAAAACTATTTATTAGAAAAAAATGTTTTCAATTCGGTTTTTCATAAACAGAATTTCTAATTCGCTTTTCCCCTTCTGAGGCGAAAAAAATGCGAATGCTGAATTCGGATTTCAATGCAACGTTTGATTTTAGATCGTATAAAATAAACGAGTTGTTACTTATATTTCTATACTGTATAAAATGCGAGAACGCCTTCTCCATTACGAATGGAAATACTGATAATTATTATTGAAGTCTCGACTGAAATGTATTTTAGTTTTTATTTTCTGTAGATTTCTATCGGCTTTTCATACACGAAAACAACATGTTAGACAGCGACCGATGAGAATGCGTTGAATAATTTATCGATTTTTTCCCGTCGATAAACATCGATTCACTCGAATCGAAGCGAATTAAAACAAATAATAGCATGAATTAAACGCGATTATAGTTTGAGTCGAAAAATACTGAAAAGTTTCGTAAAAACTAATGAAAAATCTGTTGAGAAAAACGACTACTAATTGACGTCTAATATGAGGCGAAAAAACAGACTGTAATTCAGACGACGTTTTCGAGCGCATAGCGTAAAAACATAATTAAATTAATAAAACATTAAAATAAATTAATGTCTAATTAAATGTGACATTGAATACACAAACAAATGAAAAATACCTTTCTCCTTTTTGTTCGCCGCAAATCAAACGTGGCACTGTCGAAAAATTTGATTGCCAAAATAAACAGCAAGTTATTGACAAAACAAATTAAATTAAACGAAAAAAAAACAATATATTTGTATTACAAACTCAAGCGACAAAAAACACGTTTAATCGTAAAATTATTTTACGTATTGTTTCGCTTATCGATTACACAGTTACAAAATCAATTACACTGTAGAAATGAACTGGGTAGAAATAGTCGAATGGCAGTAATCGATTGGCAACACTACACGTGGAAAATAGAGGCGAAAATAGCAGTAATTTTCAGTGTATTTTCACCCGAAAAAAACGTACAGTGTAAAACTCGCAAAACACGAAACACACAAATTGTGTTTCACTTTTCAAATGCGCTTTTTTCAGGCGAAAAAGTTACTGTGTAAAATAGAGTGCACAAGTTTACAGTCTGTGTGTGCGAAACGCGAATACACAGACACTATCTCCGAATAAAATGATATTAATTTTAATATGTTTTTATTCGCAACTCTTTTTTGGTTTTTTATTTTTTTATTTTTTCGCTCGAATTTAATCGCTTTTAATAAATTAATACAGATTGTATTTTTAGCACTTTTAATTTAATTTAATTTAATTCACTAATTCGGCTATTTGTGTCATGCACTTTTTTGCGCGTTGTATTGTTTTCTATTAAATTATTATTTCCTGTTTATTGACACTTAATTCGCTCGAAAACAATGAGTAATTGATTTTAAAAATTGATTTTTTTTCTGTGTTTTGTTTTTTATTTAATTTGTATTTCTCTTTTTTTTCGTGGATTGATTTTTTGATCGATTGCTAGCATTTTATGCATAGTTATAATTAGAATTGCAAAAACCAATTTTTGTACATTGCTAAAATGTGTCATCTCAAAAAGAAAAACAAAAAACAGCTAGCTAATTCAATAACATAAATAAGAAAAAACCAAAACCAACTAGATAAAAAATACAGACAATACACGGCGTGTAATGTATACAAATTAGCGAATTAAACTAGTTTGCAAAAGTAATCTTTGTACTAAAAAAGAGTAATAAGTTATAATGGAAAATTTCGGTCCAATATTTGTACAGTATATTCGACAAAGACATTGACATTCGGTATCGAATTGTGCGAATGATTTGTCACTCACTTCCCACACCGGATAGCGCAGCAACAATAATAAAACTTCCGAATTACACTGTATAATTAAAACGCGCGCATTCAAAGTCAACAAGCGCATTCAATGCGAGAGATTGTGCACACAGTAACATACACAACTAACGAGTACAATGTCGAATTGGTGTATCTGGGCAAAATTTAATTAAGCTATTAGCGGATGACTAATAGCTCTCTCGTAAGATATGCTATATATTTTACACAGTATTAATTATACGAAACGAGCGCGACTAGTGTGGGAAGGGTTGAACTAGATAACATTTTATTATGCAAAATTTTTCGATATGATAGGCAGTTTATTTGGGAAAATAGATTGTGATAGCTAATTTATATTGAGCAATTAGCTCGTTTTTAAGCTGAAATTAAATAGTTAAGGTGAAATACACTTTTTCGTTGCTAACTTTATATGAGCAACAAGTTATACAGCTTAAACGAGTTTTTCATTTTAATAGCAAGTTAGATTATTAATTTTTTCGATTGAAACATTACAAAGTTTGCGGCCCAGACGGGCGGACAGCTGTGCCTCAGCACCAGATAAAGGTGTTGTGTGTCTACAATAGGAGTTTTACACAGTATAAATTTTTTCTTTTTCGAAAATTAACACTGTATATTTCATTAGTGACTCATTACATGATAAAACGAGGCGCCCTTATCGAGCGTAGAGTTGAGTTTTAGCTCAAATATATCTCACCTTCGATTAGCGCAACAATAAATTAATCAAGCATAAAATCTGAATAATGCTATGCATTTGATTAAAATATTGCTAAAATTTAAATAAATCACATATGCATTGGCTTTTTCTGACAAATTGTCCTTAAATGCATATTGCTCATTTCCATAAAAAAAACATGTCAGATTAGTTCGAAATTCTCATTTAAATTCATACAGTTTAAATTATTTGTTTTGAATCTGGTACGCCAGAGGGTTGCAGCAATAGATCGTGGTTAATTTTGCGAAATTCACATTAATAAGAAAAATTATACTGTATCATTGAAGATATTCGAAGCACTCGACTATCAATGACAACCGACTGATCAGAACCGGACCTCCACTGACTACTTGGGTAGCAGTAGTTGTGCTGTAAAAATTGCACAGTATCAAATCAGGTTTGCACTTGTTACAAATGCTTGCCACCCAATCATATGCACTGATATTACGTATTAAATGGGTTTAAACAGTCATTCATTTAAAAGTAGTTTTAAATTCGAGTTAAATTAAACATGTTTAAATAAAACTCATATTTTATTAATAATAATAACTAGAGTAGAATAAATTTGCAACTAGATGGAATTTAAACTATAATAATTTATTATGATTGTTTAAATTCAATCTATTAGCAAATTATTATACCTGATTAATGTGAATGTTACTCTACTAAAACACAAGTAGCTTTTTATTTTGGTTTATAACATTGTATTGTTTATTAAAATTTGAAATCAAAAATTTGCCTGCCTATTTATTTAATAATCTATCTATTTATTCGGCTGTTGAGTTTTATCCTGTACAAATACTTATGTTATTTCAACAATAGTTGCGGAAATGTTTTTACATTTCATAAATTCCATAAATTTTTGAATTACAATAAAGTTTTCAATTTTTGTTTTGTTTCAAACAATTGTATAATTTTTTGCACTTAATCTTAATATTCAATAAACAATTAAACCGATTGTCTATTAGTTTGACACAGCTTAATGTGTGAATTAGCATGACTATTAATTAATTTGCAGGTATTTAAGACATAATCCATTGTATTGTGCATAGTTTATTTTCGATTTAACATGTAATTATTTACAAAATACATTTATAATTTAACACATTCGATTTTATCTTGTAAAATATTACATGCGTTAAATTTACGTTTATTAAATTAAACAGTTGTCTAATTTTCTGCGCAATAATTATTACTTTTTAAACAATCATGTTTTGTCTTAACATTGCATTAATTATACAGTACAATTATTGATTTGAAAGTTGAAAAGATATTATTAGCAAAATTCTAGAAACTGTTTAAATTAAAGTTTATTTTTAAAATAAGTTTCGTTGCATTTGTTATTTGGAAATAATTTTTTTGTTTTATAAATTAGCAAGTAACAATGTATAACAATCTGTTTTTGCGTAATCTATATATGGGTTTAATTGAAGTTTTCGCTCACAGCTTGACTTAACCGTAATATTTGATTTGATTTTAAATAGTTTCTGCGCAACATTTGTCGTACATTAATAGACAGTATATTTTTAACTGATTTGTAAGTGATTTATGAATTCGAAATTTGTTTCTGAATTAAATTTATTAACAAATTCGTTGAATAGAAAAGTGATTTATTTTTTTTGTGGCAAGAATCTTATCTGAAGAATGTTTAATTAAAATACAAACTCACATGTATAATTAATTACAAACTAACATGTATTAATATTGGATAAAAAAATAATACCATTTGTGTATTACAAAAGCTCATTGATCTTTACATGATAAAATAATCGGAAAAAATTGATTTCGTATTTATAGCAAATTATTTTTTCATGTATAAACACAATGCAAACCAATAAACGTGGCAATTTAATCGGAGGACACGGTTTAAACTTGTTTATTCGTAATATTATATTCAATACAATGTAAAGTTTAGCGCAAAAATTCGTACATCTCATTGAAATCAAGCGAAAGAGAAAATTAAAATATCAAAACACAAATCAAATATGACTTAAGTCGTCAAAAAAGCATTTTTATTCTGTTTGCTTTTATTGCGAACGAACAATGTGAATTTAATTCCGATTAACTCTTCAGGATGAGTACAATGTACAAAAAGGCTTTTTACCCAATTTTCGAAAACAAATTTCAATTTATTTGCGAAATAAATACCGATTTTTTTCTCTGCCGTACAATAAAACTCTGAATTTTTGCGATAAATAATAAAATACAGGATTTTTCTCAACGTTTGAGATAATCAACGAATAAATAAAATAAAATAAGTTTTTTTGCAAAGACTCGCTCCCAAAGGGAGACCTATTTTGCACAGTTACATCTTACCGAGTAGTTCAATAGCACTATCAATTAGTAAATTAGACACAGGCGTTTAGCAGGCTAAAATGCAGGTTAAAAGCAAAAATCCATGCTAATTAATGCACAGTTAGTACATGTACGTGTTAGTTAATTAGGCATGTTAATAAACTTTAAAATTTACTTATAATTTTGTTTTGTTTTGCTGAGATTTAATATACTTAACCTTACTTAATCTTAAATCAAATAGATTAATAATAAATATAATAGATTAAGTTTACTAGATTAAATATACTAAACTAAATAAATAATGTAACATTCTAAAGTTTAACAAAGAAAATATAAACAAATATAATTACTAACTAATTAGCTGTAATATGTTTATAATTATGATTAAGGATACGAATTAATGTAACTTATTAGTAACAAAAAAGCGGAGTGGTACTTTTAAATAAATGTTACATTTTTCTAAATGCCTGGTTTTAAAAATTAGCTTTCACTAATATCACCTTTGGCATGATCATAACTTAATGTGTGCGTAAAAAACAAAAGCTTTTATCGAATTTGTATTGACTTTATTAGCGATGCTTAATATTATAGCAATGCAAAATTTACGCGTTAAGAGGCGAAAGTGCATACACACCGAAGAAAGTGCTTGTTACAATAAAACAAAATTTATTGCTAAAATTATTACCAAAACATCTTTAAAAAATAGTTTAAATATCGGAAATAATAAAAACTTTTTTTCGTATAATTTTATTTATGGATAATAACTCTAACTTCGCGCAAACAACGCACTTAAACGGATAAGTACTATGTAGCTTTTTTATGAGCAGATAATCCAATAAACAAACTAAATTCCCCGAAAAAAAAAATCCAGGCTAAAGATGTTTCATGTTTAAATCTTGTTTAAAATTATAGACAGATGCTTATCGATGAACAGAATTGTTTGATTTTTATATTCAATATTTTTTCTCCAATTTTATTCTCAAAAATTGACGTTAATTTCGCAAAAAGATATTTAGGCTTTCGATGTAATGAAGGTTAGATTCGTAACAATATTGCATGCTTATACTACGGAGCGGATTGAATATTGCAAAATTATACGTAATAAAATGAAGAAATATAATAAACATGAATAAATTCGAGACATTAAGAGATCGGCTGTCAGATAAGGCAGAGGTCAGCGGCGATTCGTATAATCGGTTTTTCGTATTTGTGTTTTGCGTCTGCGTTTGGAAACCGAACGCAAAGTTAATGCTAATTAAAATGTTCTTATTATCGAAAAACGTACAGTATATAAACTTAAACTCATTTCTACTTCGTATTAAAATATGAAAATTTTTTCGTTGAAAAAATTAAACAATTTTTTATTCAAATTATTTTGTTTTGTTTTATTGAAAATTTTATTATAACTAGTATTAAGTTTATTTATAGCTATAATATGCAAGTTTAATAGTTTGGGAGTAATATATTTTATGCAAATTTTCGTGCTAAAAGTTTAAGTTTAAGTTTTATTTTGTTCTTGGCATAAGATAGCGTTTTGGCATTTTAGCATGTTGAAACTAATTTATGCAATTTATTTGTTTAATTTAAATAATTTTTTTTATTTTAGAAATATTTAACTAATTTTGTTTAATAAAGTAAATTAAATAATAAATAGTGTGTATTGACAGCATAACAAGATAAATTATTGTCCAATTGTTTTTAGAAATACATAGCAAATTAACAATTGAACATTAAAATAACATGTATATTAGAAATGATTTAAAAAATGTAATTACATTAATTTGTTTCTTTATTATCATAATTACATTCTAAATGTTTCAATGAGAAAATTAAAGTGTGATTAAAGTTTTAGTTAATTTAAATTTACATAAGTTATTAAAACTAACATGCTGTAAAATTTGGAATTATAATAATATTAATAAAATGCAAAAATCAATCGAAATATAAGATTTTCTTTTATTTTTCTCCCATTTTTGGGTCAATTCAATGAATATTTAAGAAAATAAAAAATAATGAGAGAGAGAGAGAGAGAGAGAGAGAGAGAGAGAGAGAGAGAGAGAGAGAGAGAGAGAGATTTTATTATAGTTGAAATACTGTATAATCGAAAGTTTTATAAAATGCATTATTTAATCCTGTTTAAAATTATAAATACAAAATAAGTAGATTAATAACAATATATTTTACACATTATAAAGACATTGTTACATTGCACTTTTTCCTATCAATTTCAATCAAACGGGATTAATTTTATTTCAAAAATTTATTTAAATGTATTTTATACATGATTATTTTGTTTGTTGATTTGTTTTTAAATTAAAATTTTGTTTTTAGCCAATAAAAGTGAATGTGTTTTACAAATGTAAATAAATAAATAAAATTTAATTTAATTTAAAATCGAGTTTTAATTATAATACAGACAAACTGTAATAATATTTGAAGTGAGCATGCTGAGTTTAAATAAATAAAATCGCTTTTTTATTTTTCACTAGTACCTTCACAGAATTATTAAACAAATATTTATTTTATTTCTGTTTTAAAAAATTTACATTCCAATTTGTATTGTATTTGATATGCTATTTAATAAATATTAAAATGATCTGTTTAAAAGGTAGCATAAATTAAATATTTGATTTGAAAATTTTGTACGTCTTAAATAAAAAAAACAACAAAAATATCCAAAAACTTTACATTATACAAACAGATAAATTAACTAAGATTAAATAAATATATTAAATATTGTTTTACAATACAACAAACGAGAATTATATAATATACTTGATTTATTAAAATATATGACCAGTAAAAACACACAGTAGTATTATTGCTATTTTACTACCTTGTTGTTTTTGAAATTGAAATTTTTAAATCTAAAAATTAAAACTGTTTATAATTTTGGGTAAAATAAAAGTTTAAGATTATATATAATGCATAGTTATATTTATCAATTAAACTTTATATGCATATTTATTTAATCATTCATTATTTTTGTGTAAATAATAATAACAAAAAATTTAATATTGTTTTTCTTTAAATAACTTATATGCATGCTGAATATTAAATATTAAATTCTTAGCAAAAATATTATTTGTAATAAAAATAACTAAAAAATAAATTTAAACTAAATACAAAATTAAATTGAATTAAATTTGAAATTAAATTAAAGCTGTTAATAAACATAAAATTTTAAATGAAACAATTAATCAAATGTGCATGTTTATTCCGGACACAACGCATCGCAATACGAATTTAGTTATCCGGCGTAAAAAATATTTAATAAAAACTAATTTATTCATTTAAAACATTAAATTGAAAAAACTATTATACTGTACAATTACTTCACATAAAATTAGACCGTACATCGCGCATTTCGAATGTGCAAATGCACACCGCAAATTGCATGGTATTATCTAAACACAAAAGACAATTAATTTCTGCAAATATTAACTCAAAATAATAAAATAAAATTAAAAAACAAAAACAAAAATAAGAAGATTCGCAACAAAACGAAAGGTAAGTCTCGGCAACAAAAGTAACAAAAATAACGAAAAATAAAAACATTTTTTAATACTATCTCTTCCAACACACAGACAGACAGATAATTAATTAAATGATAAATTTTTCCTGCATTTCACCCATTACGATTCGTAGAAAAGCAAGAACAAAATTTTGGCCAGTTATCATATTGCACAGAAACATTTTCTCCGCACACAAAAGAGCTGCACAAAATAAAGGAACGCATGAATTATCCCCAATTCTAATCGGTATTAAATGTTACGCCAAATCTCTCCCAAACCTCTCTCTCACTCCCGAAACCCCCCAAACAATTAATTTATTATTTGATTTGAAAACGTGAGCCGTTTCTCGATATTTGTAATATATACTGTGCAAAAATAATATACTGTATAGAATAATCGAGTAATCCGTTGCATATCATGTATTAGGAATTTTTACGATGTATTTCTCGTAGAGTAAAAGGTTATGACATTTATGACCCAATTTGTACGGCTATTCTTGTGCATCGTTTATGATATCCCCCACTCTCTCTCTCTCTCTCTCTCTCTCTCTCTCTCTCTCTCTCTCTCTCTCTCTC
>JAQIXC010000547.1:0-23934 GCA_034697605.1 Metabelba pulverosa | reverse complement strand
ATTCAAGTTAAACAAAATTACTGTTTATTATTTAAATTTTATTATTCATTGAATATAATAAAATTATAAGAAAATTTATATACATTAATATATACAAATTAATTAATTTTATATTATTATATTATATTTGGTTCAATTCAAAAATGATTCAATTTTATTATTATAAAATTACTCTGGATAATTAAAAATTTTGAATAGATATAATTTGTATTAATAAATTTTATTTATTTGTAATTAAATTAATTTTTGAAACAATTTTATCATTCACAACAATTATAAAATAATTAGTTTATTACAAAAATAACATATGGGGGTTTTGTTTCCAATTTTGTTAAATTAATTAGGTTGTTAATAAAATTGATATATTTGAAAATGTTTACAATATTATAAGAGAATTATATTTTTATATTAAATTTATAAATAAGATGAAGGACAAGTTTTTAAAATTATTATAATTTTTATTTATAAATACTTTAAATGAGGCCGATATAATCATACTAGTATTTTGTTGTATTTTAGTACTATAATTATTTTTATCTTCTATATTTTTATCTTAATTATATGATTGTGATACAACGTTTATGATTTATTAGGCTTAGAATTTTTTCAAATAATAATAATTTCAAAATATAACATTAGCAATATATTCAAAATTATAAATATTACAAATATATATAAATTTATATTTATTTTTAAAATTAAAAAATTCAATTAAAAATTATTTATTAAAAAATAGGCATTTTTACAACATGAGAGAACTTATTTATAATGTAAAATTTAATTTATATATTATTTTATTTATTTGATTCAGTTTATCTATATGAGTTTATTAAATTTTATTAATTCTAATATATTGGTTTTTATCTCTTAGATAATTTTTTATTAAGTTATATTTTTAAAACCACATTTATTAGAAAATACAAGAATAACTTTTATTTGCACAAGTAATATGTATGAAATAATTATTCATTATTTATAATTATATAATGCTTTTATAATATTATCTTATACTTATTATGATGTTTAAAAACAAATATTTATTAACATATAGTTAAAATACAGATGTAATAATAATATTTTATAATAAAATTGTTTTGCATAAAATGACAATGATAATTTGTTCAAAATATAAATTATGTTTAATAATGATAATTTACATTCGAATAATTTCAAATATATCATGCTTTAAATGTCCTTCAATACAACTATTAAATCGGTGCGTTTGCAACGAATACAAAGAAAGTCTAAATTGTAGCAATACACATTTGCGACAACTGACCAACATACATTTTAAACGTGTTTACTTACATCAATGCAATGTAACAATTAAACACAACGATAACGTAACTACTGATGAGCTGATAATTGACTACTCATTCGGCGAAAGCGAAAATAAACATGATAACACTCCGGACTTTGATACTCGCCGCATCAAAACTTTACATGCCAATATTCTAGTATTTCAGAGGATAAACAACCTTGTAATCTAAGCAACAATTGCATTAAGCACGTTGATTTGCCACAATGGAATTTTAAAAATAATCACGGTACTTTATTTCTAAATTTAAGCAACAACCTAATTGACGCGTTTAGCAAGCATAATTTCGAAAAATATTCTCACGACATATTAAATGCTATAATAGACTTAAGTTATAACCCAATTGTGTGCGTATATGAAGACATCGAATGGGTGTTCGACTACGCTATACAACACTCAATCAGAGACCACATAATTGGCGTGAATTGCGTTAATAAAGACAATCGAAGTCTTATGGATCTGACGAGCGATGACTTCAGCGATGATATCGCGACTACTGAAGCGCTGGAAACGGAGTCGACAGACACTACGGGTACCGACACGAGCACCGATACTGAGGTAACGGACGAGCCGACCACACCACTCGTGATTGAGACCGAAGCTCCGGTAACGAGCACAAGACGTCCGACTAGGAAAACACGACCGCCCATTACTAAAACTACTACTAGTGCTACTTCTATTATGACAACTACCGAACAACCTGATACTCCTCTGAAAGTAGCATGGTGGGTGTACCTAGCTGCAATTTCGGGCGTTGTATTTATAGTAGCTATTGGGTTATGTGTTTACGATTGCTGTTCGTATACTCTCGACAAGACATCGGTAGTTGCCTTTCCAATTAGTACGGGTACCGGTGCTAAACAGCAATCATATGATGTGTGTGACGCTCCCGGGTATACCCGAGCTGTCTCGCGCATTATGACCGAATTTTCTATAATTGAGGAGATTGGCGCCGGCGGCTTTGCCACCGTCTATAAAGTCCGACATGATTTTGACCAAGCTTATTATGCTATTAAAAAGATATTATGTAATGGCACGTATAATATATTTTATTTAGTTATTTAATTTTAATAAATTACAAATATAAAATTAGTATAAATTTATTATTTTAAAAAATTGACTTATTAATTATTAATATATATTTAATATGCTGCTTATAATTTAGATTGTAATATGCAATAAGTCTTTATAAATTTTATTTCTGTAAAATATTTATAGAAATAAACAAGAACAAAAATCGAAATGAATCAATAATTATGGCAAAGTTAGACCACAATTTTGTTGTACAATACAATAATTCGTGGATTGAGGACGAGTACATTTTTATCCAGATGGAATATTGCCCGGATAATTTAAAGAACCTGCTAAAACTTAAAGCAGAGTTGTTTAATATGGACCCGGACATTTCACACAGCTCAGATTCGGGCGTAGAAATGTCTACCAACATGTACCTGCACCCAATCGATTATTTTATCTCGACCGAATTGTTCATAGAAATAATCGAGATTGTTACCTACTTGCACGAGTTAGACCGACCAATTATTCACCGAGATATTACACCGGCTAATATTTTAATCACGTATAAACAACCGGATATACGTTTTCAAAAGCTATGCGATTTTGGCCTGGCAATCTATAAAAATGCTCGTAACAAATCGGCGAGTCTACCATGCTACTCGGCAGTAGGCACGTTTGGCTATAAAGCGCCGGAATTGGACGGCGGTTTATATGATGACCGGGCTGATGTCTACAGTTTGGGAATTATTGCACAGCAGCTATTTTATAATTATAAGTAAGACATTTTTATTAATTTTCAAAAAATTGCTTGTGTAAATAGTTAATTATAAAAATTATAAAAAATATCTTTATTATTTTATTAATAATCAAATTATTTAGCGATAATTTTAATATTACTACATTATTTATTACTGTATCTATAAATAGTTGTTTGACCAGAATGAATTTTTATTATATTTACCAGGCTGAACTACCATTATAATGTAGCAATTAAAATTAATATTTATTAATGCTTTACACAAAGCATGAATTGATTATATAAGTAACTTAATTAATTAGTATTATTTAACAAAAATATTATATAATTCATTATTATTATAGTTTTGTTAATATTAAATAGCATATTTTTTGATTATTTAATAAAATATAAACTAATTCATTATAAATAACTATAACTTATATTTTTGTATTATAAACTGTAGTAAAGTAATAAGATAAAATACAATTAATAGGAAAAGCTATTTATTTGTAATATGGTTTGAATATTATCTTCATTAATTTTTTTTCTCTTACACATAGCTTGAACAGGCATGTGTAAAGGAATGTCAAATTATCAAATTATAGCCTAGGTTAATTAATGCTTGGGTCAAGTAAGGCGAATGTTTCATAGCACTTCATTGCACAACAGACGCCGCACTCGACCGCTAACTACGGCCTCGCGTCTGGCCATTCGCCGCTAAATTGTGTAAATAATACTTAATAATTTATTGTTCTAACTTAGTTACAAACTTGAGCAAGATTCAATTTTGCGCACAAGCTATCAGAATCTGATACAACTGACCAGTCAAATGACATCCTATGCCTACACTATACGGCCTACCAGTGTCGAAGTTTGGCGCTCAATAAATCAGTGGCGAGTTAAGCAAGCTCAATTGGCGTTAATTGAGCAAGATCAAGACATGGTTATGGCAATGAGTAATTTTAATAACAAATTTTTTATACAATTTTTAAATGCAAAAATGCGTAAATTTTAAAATTTGATAAATTTTTGAGCAGTACAAATTATTAAATTTAATAGACTTTACAACTATCCAATGAGTTGTTATTAAATCACATAGCATGGTTAATTATTTTAATGCTTTATGTTGAAAACAAACTTATATAATAAAAGCAAGTAATTATTATTTTGTTTATTAATTTATATAATAGAAAAATATTTAGATTTACTAGAATTAAAAATAACAATTATATAAGTTTTATATAAGTTAATGATAAATAATTAAGTTTGTCACATTTGATTTCAATTATATAAAATAAATTTGATTGTTTAGTTATACTTACATATTGAAAAATAATTACAGTTTTGATAAAAAAAAACACAGTACAATTTTTAAATTATGTTGTAATAATAAATACTGTATAATGGACAATGTTTCAACAATTTTTATATTGAATAATAAATATCCTAAATAATATTAAAATTAAACAAAACATGCAAGATTTTAATAAACAATTTATTTAGTTAGTTTAAAAAACATGTCAAAATTACACAAATACAAGTTACGAAGTACAGTTATGAAAATTGGTTTTATCATACCAATCTTTACCATTAGAGCACATAAGCCTTGCATTTGAAATTTAATAATTTTAAAAAGATAAAATTTATAAGTAAATTATTGGTTTTAGAGAAAGTTTCTTTATATAATTATTGTTAGTCAATTATTAAAGATTAAAATAGTAAAAACAGATTTAAAATCGAATTAGTATTAATCTAAATATTGGTGTTTAAAGAGTGGCCCGCCGAAACACCATTTGGACAGCTTTGGTTAACTATTTAACATGATGTAATAAAAGAAATTTAAATTTATTTTACATCATTATGTTAAATAATTATTACTAAACAAGTTAGTAAAAACTAAATTAAAATTTACCGTATCCAGCCATAAACTTCTCCTGTGGCGCTCTTGGTGAAATGACGAGGAGGGGTGGCGCTCTTTGCCACGAAGAGCTCCATAGCAACTGGGTATTTTTGGTCACTAGTGGAGCTTTTTGTGAAATCACGAAAATGAAATTTTTTAAACTATAAAGTATAGTTTTTTGTGTTATCTTAAAATATAACTATATTATCTATAAGTTAACGCTATCCGAAAAACAAAAACGAGAAAAACTAAAATGACTTTTGCATTACAAGTCATTATATGTTACGCATTTAATTTTTCTAATAAATAAATTAAATTTTTCAGTCAAAATACAGTATAAACTAGTATTTATAAAATTATGTTTTTAAATTTATAACAATTAATTATTTTACAATTTTTTTTCTTAAATTAATAATATACTTAATTATTGTATTTTTAATATAATAATAAATTATTTATTTTATTTATTTATTAGAAAAATTAAATGCATAACATATAATGGAATGACTTGTAATGCAAAAGTAATTTTAGTTTTTCTCGTTTTTGTTTTTCGGATGTCGTTAAATGTAAAAATGTCTTCGGGATTAGAAAATATAACATTTTTGATTACGTTTGATAGCATAAGTGATAGACCGGTTGCTGAAAAAGTTAATAATAAAATGTCTTAAAGTGAATGAAGTGCTCGACTGGTGATTAAAACAATAATTAATTGTTTTATATCTAATTTAAACGAACGGTCAACAATTAAATAGTAAAAAATGTAATAAAAATAAGCTGGGTGGCGTTCTTGGTGAAATCATGTGGTGGCGTTCTTTGCCACGAAGAGCGCCAGGGGTGGCGTTCTTTGCCGCAAAGAGCGCCACTAGCAACTATTGTTTTCGGCCAAAACCCGTCATTTCACGAAGAGCTCCATGAAGAAGTTTATGGCGTAATACGGTAATTGATTTTAACAAAAATATCGGCGTTTAAAGAGTTTAGGACCGAACCACTCTTTGCGAAGCGAGCGCTTGTTTGCATTGAACTCTATGAGAGAAACGATTGTTTTTCTTAAATTCAATACAAAACTCATTTTTCTCATAGAGTTTAATGCAAAGCAAGCGTTCGCTACACTCGCTTTGCCCAAAGAGCTTTTCGGCCGGCCGTTCTTTAAACACCAATATTTCAATTAATACTAATCCGATTTTTAATTTGTTTTTATTATCTTAATCCTGAATAATTAGCTAACAATAATTATATAAAGTAACTTTTTTTAAAATCAATAATTTTCTTATAAATTTTATGTTTTTAAAATTATTAAATTTCAAATGCAAAGCTTACTTTGCATGAGCAATTCCCAGTCAACCCTATCAGCCCGGGCGGTCGCATTCCAGGCCCAGAACGAGCGGCAGTCATCGCAATCGAGCGTATCATAAATACCAAGTTGATTTTTCGGTGTACGTTCATTAGTCTCAAATTTGTTAGTGTAAAATTTGGTAGTGTAACGCTTGTTACTCTAAATGTTCATTAGTCTCAATGGTCAATAATCTCAATTGTCATTACAATCAAACTATATATTTTATTTCAAATAATTATATAAATTTATTAAACAAATCAAAATGTTTTATTATAAAAAATTATATTTTAAACTAAATTAATTTTAAAATTTAAAAATAAAATTGCCATTTAAAACATTTATATTTAAATTAAATTATAAGTTTAATTAATGTTATGTTAATTAACATGTTACAAACATAATTATAATTATTTATATTTATTAAATAATAATAATTTTCGCTATATATAGTTTGATTGTAATGACAATTGAGATTATTGACCATTGAGACTAATGAACATTTACAGTAACAAGCATTACACTATTAAATTTTACACTAATAAATTTGAGACTAACGATAGGGAATCGATTTTTCGCGTGCGCCTCAACAAACGGCAAAACACATTTTTATCTAGATAGGTGATAGGTGCATTTTTCATCCAGTCCACCTGGGTGCGTCGGCCAAACTTCGTGAATAGGTCGGGTGGCAACCCGTACCCAATTAGCTGTTTATTACTGTCCAGAGTTAGCGTCAAATCAATGTTTGATATGTTATCGAATCTGAACGCATCGGACGGCAGTTGACGGACCCACGTATTATAGATCATAAGTTGACCCAGGGTGACCACCTTTTACCAAGTTTTAACCTGGACATTATACATAAATTACGTCAAAATTATTTATTAATGACGTAATCACATAGAAAATATAAATTCGCTACTATAAATTCTTTTAATCTAAAAAATACTTTGTCTTAAATAATTTCTAGTGTTTCTATTTGGTGCACAATAAAGAGGGTTTCATGTAAAAACATGATATTATTTAATTGTTAATCAGTTTAGCAATGTTTAACAATAAAAGCATAGTTATTTTTATATAAACTAAAGCATGTAACTGATAACCTGGACAATTGTTTGCCCTGGACTGAACACTGGACAAGGTCTCCTAACCTGGACAGTCCAGCCCAAACCTGGACGGGTGGTCACCCTGAGTTGACCCAAATGTGCGAAATATCGGAACGCATTCGCGCCGATAGTTTCGATACTCGGGTCGGATATCCATATAACCGCTACTCTATTATCGTAGCCGTTGATGGGTTTAAACGCGTTATCACGTATTGTCGACATGTTATTCACTGATAGCACTAAAGTGTTTAATTTTATAAATCCATTAACTATTTCAGGCAGTTCTTGCGCCGAATTAAGCATGCTAGGATTATCACCAATTGATAGTTTAAGCGTTACCGCATTTGTGCCGTTAAACGCGTTTTTGTCAATTGTTTTCAAATGCGCATTTTTACCAAGATAGATCTGATCAAATGATATCGCTAAATGTGTTTGCTATTAGCGTATCTATGGTTAGATTTTTTACTGTTATTGACGCGAAATGTTTGTCATCTTTAGATAGATTTTTGCTCAATTTATCCAACAGTGCCTTCAGGTCGACGTCAACCGACTCGCACGTGATTTTACGCTCTATGCACGTGCAGGGAGTGTATAGTTCCGGTTTCGGGCATTCTATTACAGCACTTGTATATTCAATTGCCGACAGTGTAATTATTAACAAGATTGATTCTAGTAATAAATAATATTGTTGTTCAAAATTTGTAAAATAATATTAAGTTATATAAAACATAATTTACACATACTCATTTTTGCAGTTAGTTGTTTTTTATTTATTATGTTTTAATAATGATGTTTCATTAAAATGCTATATAAACTTTACAGGATATATATGCTGTTTAGAATATTTAACATTTGCAAAATTCTCATTGATTATTTTTAAGATTATACTCATGTACATATAATAATTTTTTATTATTATTATGTATAATAGAATAATTATTTTTTTTATGTTTTTTATATATTATGAGATTTTTAGTACAAATTTTGCACATTATTACAAAATATTTATCAGTAAATAAATAAGTTGTTCTTGTTATCGATAAATAATACTAAATTTATTAGTTATAAATTATAATAGTTATTTAATGTGCATGCCCATTTTAGTTATAATCTTAAACATTATTTAATCATGTGTTCAAATAAAGGAATTTTTACCAATTTCTGGGTAGCTGGTTTATAATACGTATTAGACTTTTATGTGTCGCCCAATCAATTTGTTTAGTATGAGAAGAATTAACCCAGTATAAATAATAGTTACAGTAAATAAGTTATAATATTTGTCAGAAAATAACAAAATTCAAAACTTAATAGATTTACATACAACATTATAAACACATTTATTTTATAACCAATTATTTTGTTGTAATTATAATTATATTATGATTTCAATAATATTTTAATAAATAAATTAATTAATTGAATTTAAAATTTATAAATTTAATAATAATAATCTAAAATTAGAATATTAGACAATAATAACAATAATAATAATTAATTTACAGTAAATTAATTGTACAAAGTTAGAATTGAAAGTTATTCTCAATCTTTTCCAAAAATAGACCCCGGCGCCCTGTCTACTGGATTTTGCACGGCACAGTGGCCCGGGGCGTATTTTTTTTGTAAAAGATTGATTATTTTTAAACATAATCTATTAAATTTTTGTTAAACAATAACATTGATAGCAAATAATTTTGCATTAATTAAAAAATAATAAAATAGGGTTTTTTAATTTAAACTTGCTACAGCTATTATTATTGGTCATTATTGCTATAATTTTTTTTTGTAACAGAAAATATGACACGTAATAGCAAGTTCAAATTTTTAAGACACCCGATATTTCTACTCTATAAAAATAAACCAGAACATTAAACAATCAGAACAGTAAAACACTAACTATTTGCAACACTATAGTGCAAATCGAGAAGGTATAGAGTGATAAAGGAACTGTCATACTATCATTTCTACACAATTCTCTCTTGCAACTACTGTGAGAACTTGTTACGTCGTACCAGTACTTGTCATTGGTGCATCCATAAGGTACGTGTACGTTATATTCGGACGTATACGTTTGATTGAAGAGACTCCAGGCCCAGGACGAGCGACAGTCATAGCAATCGAGAAGATCCCAAATAACTAACGCATTTTCGTTATGCGCGTTAAAGTATGGTTCAAATGCGTGATAATTTAAATACGTCATGGGCGCATTATAACCCCACGTCAATCTAGTCCTTCGAGTGTTTATAACTAGGGATCGGGACGTCAAACCGGACCAACTGAGCCGTGGGTTATACGTTAAGAAAAGCTCGAATGTGTCGTCGGTTTTGTTGTCGATTTGAAACGCGTCGTCCGGTATACGACTGATCGAAGTGCCAGAGATCGATAAATGGCGTAATTTATGGTAATATCTGAACGCATTCGCGCCGATCGTTCGCAGACTTTTGCCCCATAAAAGGATTCTCCCGACGTTATTATTGTAGCCGTTGACCGGTTTGAACGCATTCGCCGCGATTTTTGCCAAATTGTTATTCACCAGGTCAAATCGGATGATTCGATGAAATTGATTAATTATGCTGGGTAAATACTCCGCGGAATTTTTCATGTTATTATTATCGCCGATAGTTTGATATTGCGTAACAGCGTGTGTGCCGTTAAACGCGTATTTGTCGATAGTTTTTAAATACCGATTTTTTTTGACAACTATTGTATTGAATATTAGATCGCTGAACGTGTTGGCCGGCAATGACTTTATTTTTAGTTTTATTAGATGTACGCCTTTGAAATACCTTTCACCAGGGGATATATTTCTACTTAATTTATCGAAATACCTGGGCAAATCAATTTTGACTAATTCGCATGTTATGTGTTCATATTGGCATATGCAAGGTGCAAATAATTCGGGCTTTGAACATGGTGAATCGCAATAGGTAATTGTAATTGATTCCGCCAATAAAACAGATAAAAACCAGATAATACCTAGGTATTTTTTTTGTTTAGTTTGTGTATATTATAAACAGTATAAATTACTACTTACTCATATTCATATAAATACAATAATATGAAAAGAAAATTCTTATTTGAAAAAACAAAATTTATAAAATATAAAATGTAGTTTTGTGTTCAACTTTACAGTTTAAATACAAAAGTAATACAGAAAAAATTACTTGTTCACATTTTGCGTTTAGATTAAATTATGTATGGTAAATCTATTATTTTATTGATGATTAATTATTTAAAATTGCACAAGTTGTATGCATAACTTTAGAATTTACTGTGTAATGTTATAGATATTTTATCATTAGTAATCAATAAATAAAAGTGTTACAGATTATGTTATAATTAAGATTGAAAATTACTCAAATATTTGTTAGCGTTAATAACATACAGTATATGAATAACTGAATAAGAATTTTTTTATAATGATGTAGGAATTTATATTGTAATTAATAAATTTATTTTTATATCAAAAATAATTATTGCTCATTTTAATATAATTTTAACAAAATATAAAACAATTAAATTGAGCAGTACAAACTAGTAAATTGAATAAACTTTAAAACTATCAAATGAGTTATTACATCACATAGCTAATAACTTAATCACATGGTTATTTATTTTAATGCTATATGTCATATAAAATAGCAAGTAATTGTTATTTTGAAATTTATTATTTTATTAATTTATATAACGGATAAATTTTAATTAAAATAAAAAATTCTAATTGGTAACAAATATTTAGTTAAATTTACTAGCATAATAAATAACAATTATATAAATTTTATATAAGTTAATAATAATTAATTAATTTTATCAATTTGGATTACAATATTTTAATTCAATTTTATATTTCAATTTGATCGTTTAGTTACACTTACATATTAACAAGTAATTACAGTTTTGTTTAAAAAAATATAGTATAATTTTTAAATTATGCTGCAAAAATACATATAATGGGTAATGTTTGATTTTTAATATTAAATATTCAATATAATATAAAAATTAAACAAAACATACAAGATCATAATAAACAATTTATTTGTTTATTTATTTAAAAGAGTATGTCAAAATTACACAAATACAAGTTATGACGTACAGTTATGAAAATTAGTTTTATCAAACCAATCTTTACCATCGGAACACATACTTTGCATAAGCAATTGCCAGTCAACCTTATCCGCCCGGGCGGTCGCATTCCAGGCCCAGTACGAGCGGCAGTCATCGCAATCGAGTGCATCATAAATACCAAGTTGATTTTTCGCGTGCGATTCGACAAACGGTAAAAATACGCTTTTATCTAGATATGTGATAGGTGCATTTTTCATCCAGTCGACCTGGGTGCGTCGGCCAAACTTCGTGAATAAGCCGGGTGGCAACCCGTACCCAATTAGCTGCTTATTACTGTCCAGAGTTACGGTTAAATCAACGCTCGATGTGTTGTCAAACCGGAACGCGTCGGCCGGCAGTTGACGGACCGACGTATTAAAGATCATAAGTTCACCCAAATGTGCGAAATATCGGAACGCATTCGCGCCTATAGTTTCGATACTCGGGTCAGATATCCAAATAACCGCAACTCTATTATCGTAGCCGTTGATGGGTTTAAACGCGTTATCACGTATTGCCGACATATTATTCACTGATAGCACTAAAGTGTTTAATTTTAAAAATCCATTGACAATATCGGGTAATTCTTGCACCGAATTAAGCATGCTAGGATTATCACCAATTGATAGTTTAAAGGTTGCCGCATTCGTGCCGTTAAAAGCATCTTTGTCAATTGTTTTCAATTTCAGATTTTTACCAAGATAGATCTGATCGAATGTGATGTCACTAAATGTGTTGGCTATTAGCATATCTATGGTTAGATTTTTTGCTGTTATTGATACAAAATGTTTGTCATGTTTAGCCAAATTTCTGCTTAATTTATCAAACAGTGCCTTCAGGTCGACGTCAACCGACTCGCACGTGATTTTACGGTCTATGCACGTGCAAGGAGTGTATAGGCCCGGTTTAGGACATTCTTTCGCAGCACTTGTATATCCAACCGCCAACAGTGTAATTATTAACAAGCTGAATTCTTAAAATAAATAAAATTTTTGTTTAATATAATAAATAATGTTGAGTTATTTAAAACAGAATTTTAGCATACTCATTTTTGATATTCGTTGTTATTTTATATCTAATGTTTTAATAATAATGTATATTTAAAATGCTATACAAACTGTACTTTTATACATATTATTCATGTTATAAGCATGTGGCAAATTCTCATTGATTATTTATAAGATTATACTTATTTATTTGCTTATTTTGTCATAATTTTGAATAATACTATAATTATTTATTTTTTATTTATAAATAATATTTATATTTTTAATGTATTAAGGTGAGATTTTTACTACAAATTTTTCACATTATTTCACGATATTTATTTGTAAAAATAGTTACTTTTGTTCATGTTAAATAATTTTACAGCATAATTATTAGTAAGTTAGATATTTGTCATATTTTAAAAAATAATTAATAGTTATAATTTTATATAATATATATCGGTGAAAACTAAGCAACTGTTAGACTTTAAGCTTTATATTTTTGTTTTAAAAATATAATTTATATATATTAATTAGTTGTTCTAGATTATGATTTTAGTAAAACTAAAATACATATCAAATTTGGGAATATAAGTAAACGAAATAATTCTTTTTATCAATAAATTTATATTTTTATAACTTATGTAATTGTTACAACTTTTATGATTTTATAACTAACGTATCATAGATAAATAAATAGATAAAATATTATCATAGACATATTATAACTATATAAATTTATTTTAAAAAATATAATTAAATATAAAAAATACTTAATACAAAATATCAAGTATACAACATTTATTATATTAAACTATTTATAAAACTCATGTTTACTATCTTTTTAATATAATTATTTAATAATTATATCAAACTCTGTTATAAAATAATGTTAAATTTATTGCACATTTATAAGAAATAATTCATAAAAATGTTTAAAATATATTAGATAATATTTTTATTTTTAACAAATATAAATATAAAATTAAAATAACAATATTATTTTAACAATAATATATTAGATTCTTTAATATAAAACAATATTATATTTATTATAAAGTTTATTATTTATAAATAAGTCTAATTTTACATTTAAATAGTATTTTTTATAAACTATAAAATATTTAATAATATAGATAAAAGATTTTATAACAGAATAACAATAAAATTGCACAGAAGATATTTCTATTTGATAAATTAAGTATTATAAGAGACAGTATGTTTTAAGTTAACAAAACGCTATTATTTTAAAATTATTTAGCTTTATACTCTATAAATATGAACGCTAATTTATTAATAAATGGTATGATATTACTCTAAAAATTAATATATTTATTAATAATAATTTTAGATCTATCTATTTTTGTATCTAAAATTAGGTTTAATAAAATTAACAGTAATAATTCAACTGCTCGTACACACATCATGTTTTCAATGCCCGCCAATACAACACTTAAATCGGTGCGTTTGCAACGAATACGAAAAGAGTCTAAATTGCAGCAAGACTAATTTACCCCAACTGACCAACATATATTTTAAACGTGTTTACTTTCAACAATGCAGTGCATTGATCAAAAACTACAACAATGTAACTACCGATGAGTTGATCATTGACTACTCGTTCGGCATAATTACACAGAATAAAACTGAGATCGCTTATCAACACATCAAAAATATTCATGATAATATTTTACTATTTAGATGGGTAAACAAACTTGTTATAAACTTAAGCAACAAACGTCTTAAGCACATTGATTTGCCCAGATGGTATTTAGAAAATAAACACGGTAGTATGCTAGTGAATTTGAGCAACAACCTAATCAACAGATTTAGCAAGTACAATTTTGAAGTATATTCTCGCAACACATCAAATGTTGTGATAGACTTAAGTTTGAACCCAATTGTGTGCGTATATGAAGACATCAAATGGGTGTTTCACTCCGTTATACAACACTCAATCAGAGACCACATAATTGGCGTGAATTGCGTTAATAAAGACAATCGAAGTCTTATGGCTATGACTATCGGCGACTTCAGCGATGATATCGCGACAACCGATGCGTCCGTATCGGAGTCGACAAACGCTACGACACCCGAGACGAGCACCAGTACGGAGCCGTCGGAGGAGCCGACTGGAGGCACGCGACCAACCACAACCGCCCTTCCTATTGAAACCACTACCAGTCCTACGATTGTGACTACGCCAACGCTAGAGCCTAATCCAGGTCAAAAAATAGCATGGTGGGTGTATCTAGCTGCAATTTGCGGCATTTTATTTCTAGTCGCTATTGGGTTGGGTGTCTACGACTGCTGTTTTCATGCCCTCGACAAGACAGCGGTGGTGGCCATTCCGATGAGTTCGGGTGCCGGTGCTAAATATCAAGCTTATAATGTGTGCGATGCTCCCGGCCCGGGCATACTCACCCGGGCAGTTTCGCGTATTAAAACTGAGTACTCAATAATTGATGAGATTGGCGCCGGCGGATTTGGCACCGTTTATAAAGTTAAACATGATTTTGACCAAGCTTATTATGCTATTAAGAAAATACTTTATAATAGTATGTACAAGATACTTTTATAAAATTTGTTTCTATAATCACTACTCAATTAATATATAAACATAATAGATAGATTTTGTATATACTGAATTGATGTGTTATAACTTGTTTAAATTTTTTTTAAATATTGAATATCATGGTTTATATTTTTTTAAGTTTTTTTAGATGATGTTACAGTATATAGTTTATAGTATATAGTCTTTTTAATTTTTAAATAATTTAAATTAATTTTGTGTACAAAATATTTCTTTAATAACATTTATTATTTCAATTAGTTTGATTGTTTTTATATTTTATTAATTCTTAATTAATTACTAAAATTAATCAAACTTTACTTAAATAATAATTAGAAATGAACAAGAACAAAAACCGAAACGAGTCTATAATCATGGCACAATTAGACCACAACTATGTAGTACAATACAACAATTCATGGATTGAGGACGAGTACATTTTTATACAGATGGAATATTGCCCGGACTATTTAAAGAACCTGCTAAAACTAAAAGCCGAGTTGTTTAATATGAACCCGGACATTTCACACAGTTCAGATTCGGGCATAGAAATGTCGACTAACATGTACCTGCATTCAATCGACTATTTTATCTCGACAGAATTATTCATAGAATTAATTGAGATTGTTACATATTTGCACGAGCTAGCCCGACCAATTATTCACCGAGATATTAAGCCAGCCAATATTTTAATCACGTATAAACAGCCGGATATTCGCTTTCAGAAGCTTTGTGATTTTGGCTTGGCAATCTATAAAAATGCAACGAGTAAATCAACGAGTTTACCATGCTACTCGGCAGTTGGCACACTGGGTTATAAAGCGCCGGAGGTGGATGGCGGCCAATACGACGATCGGGTAGACGTGTTTAGTTTGGGAATTATTGCACAGCAACTGTTCTATAATCATAAGTAACAAGATGTTTTTTATAACTTTTTCATAATTTTAATAAATATATAATAATTTATTTATATATGTAAATTTTTTTTATTTGTGCTATGCACTATTTTTATTTATTAGTTTATTTTAATGTATAAGTAACATGGTGGTTATGATTATTATTAATTTGAGATTAATATTCATGCGTATCATCATGTTTATCTAATATCTTGTGTTATAACAAATTTAGTAATTTATAATTTCTAGCCATTAAATAATTAGTTGTTTAAAAAAGCAAGATTGTGAAAATAAAAATATAAAACCTAGTTATGTAATATGATAGATTAAACGACTATTATTTTTAATTTCAGCTATAAACTTGAGCAAGATTCAATTTTGCGATCAAGCTATCAAAATCTGATACGACTGACCAATCAAATGACTTCCTATGCCTACGCGAAACGGCCGACTAGTGTCGAAGTCTGGCGCTCTATAAATCAATGGCGTGTTAAACAAGATCAAGTATCTTTAATTGAACATGATGACGAAATGATAGCCACTATGGCTAATTTTGATAATAAATTTTTTCTACAATTTATTAATGCAAAAATTAGAAAATTATCTAAAAGAACAAAATTTTAAAATTTTGTTTACAATTAGCATGATAAGTTTTTATAAATATTTACTTGTTTAATTTAATTATACAGAATTAGAAATATCGTACTCAGATACAAGATATACCTAATTAGTAATTACTTAATACAAACTCATATTTACTTACTTTCATTTCCTAATATTTTAATTTAATATGTAAAATTATTTAATTATGCAAAAAATATAATAATTATTTCATATTTACTGTAGAAAAGTTTTATAAAAACAAACAGTCACATTTTATTTATAATAGTTAATATTTATTTAAATACTACTTTATTCTATAAAATGGTAATTATTTGTAAATTGTTAACTCAATGTAAAATAGTAGTTTTAATTATTAAAGTTTAAAGTTTATTATTAAAGTTTTGCACTAAGATTAAATGCAATTTATTTAATTAAAACAGACGGGGTTCGAAAACAACATGTTTTGTTTTATTTACCTAGTTATATTATAAATATAAAAATGCGTTAAAATTTATACTATAAACACATTTTTATTTTACTTTATATTTTTGCACCAATATATTTAAAATTTATTATATAATTTAATTTTATAATAATTATTAAATCAGTTAAATAATGATATAACTTATTTATTTAAAGATTGCTTATTAATATGTAATATGATAATATCGCGTAGTTTTATAATAAAAAAGTTTTATGTGTAAATGCAGTTCATAACATTTTGCTGATTGTTATAAATGTAAATTAAATTAAATATTTTTACATAATTACAGCTTAATTTTAAATAAATTGATAGCTTATAAATCATAAAATGTAAAGCTGAGCAGGTCCGGAGACCAAAGACCCGGACTGAACCTGGACCTCTTTATTGAGGGCCCGGACCCGGATCTGTGAGATCTTTGAGGACCGGGACCTGGACCCGGTCCTCTATATAAGGACTCGGACCCGGACCTGGGACCTCTTGCATAGTATTTTATATGGTTTTTTAGCAAATAAAAAAAGTTAAATTACATATAATTAATTTTATATTGTAAATAATACTGATAATAACAATATGAGTCAACGTGTGTTAACTAATGCTTTCTATTAATATATACAGAATAAAATTATAGTAAATGTGTGTAATTTTATATCTAATGCAGGTCTTAATGAGGTCCGAGGTCCCAAGACCCAAAGACCCGGACCGGACCCGGACCTCCACATTGATGACCCGGACTCGGACTCCTACTAAAACTGAGAACCAGGACCCGAACGCGGACCTCTAAAGACCTCAGGTGCGGGTCCGTGTCCTAAGACCAGAGATCTTTTTACTCAGCTCTAATAAAATGTGTATTATGTTAAATTAAAATTATTTTTGAAATAACTAATATTAGAAATAAAAATATATCATAGATGTTTAATTAATAATAACAATAAAACTATATATTATAAAATGTTGAATTTTTAAAATAAACTATTTATTTAATTTTACAAATAAGATACAATAATATTTTTAGCATTTAATTTGAATTGATAAATTTTATAATTACTTAGTATAGTTGATCCTTTTTACGTAATAAATTATTCATAATTAAATATGATGAACAAACTAATACAAACAAAACTAGAGCAAGAACAAAAATTAAATTGCTAATTAGTTGTGTTGGTTTAAACTGGCAATATGGTGAACCGTATGGATAACTTCGACAAATACTACTTGAGTCAATTTTATTTTGATATTTAACCACAGCATGATATTTTGTATAATTTGCTTTGCTGCAATGATCCTATATCAAAATATTAAAATAATTAAATTACATTAAGTTGCATTAAATAGTAATAGTAATTACCCTTAAATATAAACGAATACAGTCGGATGTTTTCCACCGAATGCAACAATGTAGCTTGTTGTCAACATGATAGTTTTCTAATTCGTCTACTCGTATAAGTCCAATCAAGCTTAATGCCACTTCAATTCCACATAAATTAGCAACTCGGTTATTTAATTGGCACTTGATTCCAGTTTGAATATTTCTATCTTCTTAATTTATATGCAGAAAAATAAAATTATAAATTATTATTAAATTATTTAGTAAAATGATAAAATGCAATTATATAATGCTTATATTTATTACATAATCAAATAATTTTTTTTAAAGTACAAAATAATTTGTATTTGTATTCCACTTAATAATTATAAAATAAGCAATTAAAATTATTTACCTTGATTGTAGTTTGTAATATTAATATTGATGTTTATGTTATTTGTAAATGCATTTGTAGCATTTACAATTATTAATAATAATCCAAATAAAATTAGTGTATGAAAATCATACATATTACAAAAAAACTGTTAAATAGTTATGTTTTATATTCTAAGAATTTAAAATGCAATGAAAAATTGTTGAAATATTTATTAAATAGAATTTTAAACAGCTTTTTAAACAAATCTTAAAATAGATTATTTTATTTAAAATTGTTATATAAACAATAATCATAACAAAATAAACAATAAAATAATTTTATTAATGTTTATTTTTACTCATTAAAATAGTGTTATTTAAAATTATCTTTAAAACTAAATTTAATCTTAGTGGTCATAATATTATAAACTGTATTAATCAAAGAAAATACAATATATTATATGAATATTATTTATACATTATAAATTGATCTTAGCGAAAGAATTAAAATTAATAGCATCATAAATTTTGTAATAACATAACTTATTTAATAATTAATTAATAGCTTATTCAGTTAATTAATAATAATTGAGTTTATTAATATATTGTGTGTTAGTAATAAATTAATAAGATTTAATAAATAATTTTTTTAAAGCAATATCAAATTACAAATTATAATTATTGTGTTCGTATAATCCGAATTATCATTAAAACTTTATATTTGATTTATTATATAATATCTAGTTTTAGTTAATTTTTTCTTATAATTAATATAAAATCATAATAGCAATCGTTTTAGCAATTATTTTTCATGAATTTGTTACAAAACAATATTTAATTAATTTACCATAGTTATTTCTTTGTAGATAAGAATTTATAAATGTTATTAATTAAAATAAACACTTTTAGAATTATATATTTTTATAAATATATATAAATATAAATAAATATTTTTGTTCAAATACTGAAATACAATGTATATATTTATATAATTACTTATGTACAGTATATTTAGTATAATTGCATTTGTGCATTTATGTTTAAATAAATAAATTATATCTATAAATCTAAAAACACATATAATTTATATATTGTATAAAGTTCAAGTTCACTTTATCAAATTATATCCTGATATTTAGCATACTTAAACATTTACTTTTAAATTTATCTAATCATTATAGCTAAAATAAATTTTCTAAAACAGTATATGTTTTCCGCATTTGTTTAAATCAAAAATTATTTCCTAGAATTTTCAGCGTTATCTAAATAATTATGGATAATCAAATATACGTTATAAACACAATTTTGTGTTAATTTTGGTTATTTTGAAAATTGTATGTTGTTATTATTTTGTGGCGATTCAAAAAAAAGATTTTCTAGTTAAATTACAGCAATTCCTTTAGCGAAACAATTATCTTTTACAGTTTGCTACTAACTGTCGAAAAATTGTTATTATTTAATCGTATGTACAATTTTGATAAAAAATTAATATGATAAAAATTCATTTAAAAACAAGGAAAAATTGCACACAATATATTGATTGTTCTTATTTAATCAATGTTTGCAAATAAAATTTATTTTTAATAAATGATAAACGTATAAAAAAAACTCGTTAAAATTATATAATTTATGATTTTGATAACTTTTTGTTATTTATGATATTAATATTTGTTCATCATCACAGAAAGAACCCCCAATTATATACATTGTAGAAATTATTTTCAAGATTTGTCATAAAAATTTTTAACCTTTAACTATTTGTGAAACTAAAATGTTACATTTATCTACATTTAAATATGATAAAGATTATATTCGAGTAATATATAAGGAGACCGAAATTAAAGTAAACAATATTAGTTGACATATTCGTTTAATTTAATTTAATTCAACTGTGTATTTAATGCTACAACTAATAGCCTATTAATTCTGCGACAATATTGTACAAATAAAAATTATATATTTTAAAATGTTTACATTTCTATTAATCGTGTGTCTGGTACATTATGTGTCATCAGGTATAAATTACATTTTTTAAATATCTTCAACTAATATACGGTTATTAAAATAACTAAATATTCACGAATTTTGACTACCATTTCACCATGTGTAATTATTATTACCTAGATTGTTTCATAATCGCATCTCATTTGTATACCTAAAATTTTTTTGTTAAAATGTAACATGGTCTTAAAGATACACAGCTTTAAAATCAAAATAAAATTTTAATTCTATTATATAATAAATCTCATTTTATAATATGAAACAAAATCTTTAATTATATAGCATGTTTAATAATTAAAATAATATAAACCAAAATAATGAATTTTTATAATTTATAAAAATTATTATTCTAAAACTCGAAAAATTTAATTTTATCAAGTAGTATTAGCAAAGTCGCTCTTAACTTTGAGACTATTTCCCTTTAAGAACATGTTACATTTTCACAATATTTTTACAGATATACAAATGACATGCGTTTATGAAACAATCTCGGTACTTATAATTTAAAAATATTTACGCATGATGAAATGGTAGCCAAAATTCATGAATACTTAGATATTTCGATAACCATATATTAATTGTTCTTGATATAATTTATGCAGACTCGCTACATTTATCCGGTGACGAAGTTTTTACAAAATTGGCCGGATTTCCCGGTGACTATTTCGATGACCATACCGGTATAAATCCGTTTATCACGTTTGCTACCGAAAAATTTACCACGAACGAATTAATTGTATGTTTAAATAGTTTATCAATTTATTACTACTTTAACTATTTATTTATATATACATATTTTTATAATAATAATATATACTTGAATAAATTAATAAATTAAAATATATTATATTAATAGTTATATATAAATTTTATAATAATTATTATTATTATCTAACCCCGATTGTCTAGGTAAACAATCATAATTATAAATTAGTGATTATTAGCTTATAGTTTGCATAATCTAAATTTAATATATAGAATCATTTACGCGAATCAGCAAACTTGGACATAATTTTTTCGATATTTACGGTAAAAATATTTGTATATAAATTGTATTTCTTGTATATTATAATAATATTTGTAAATTAATTTAAAATGCGCATTTGCTTCTTTGATATTTAAAGCAAAGATATAATAAATTTTACAACGCAACCACATATGAGCTAAACAAGATTAAAATGATGGATAACATGGAGACAATTATAAATCATAATTTAAAATACTGTTTAAAGCAATCGAATTATAGTTTGGGCATTAATCAATTTTCCGATATGGTAATATAATGCACAAATTACAAAAACTAATGTAACTTATACTGCTATTTAATTTTTAGACATTTGAAGAGTTTTCGGACATGTTATTAAGTAAGAATTCTACAATCATCGCTGAGAGTAATACGAATAGCATGCCAATAAAAACAGAAACAGTCAATTTAGTCGAATTTGATACACCTGTCAAATTTCAAGTATGTTTAAATTTTTTAAATAGCTATCGTTTAAATCTTTTAATTATTAGCTTGCTCAGCTGTGATTTAAATCAAATGCGTGATTACACAAAAAATTAGTGATTTTTAGCAACATGTACATAAAAAAAGTCAAAGTTTATTAAGGTGAATTTTAAAAATATATTTAGAAATAAAATTATATTATTAGCAATAAAGATATTTTGCTTCGATAATATACTGTATATTTTTAAAATTTCATGTCTGTTATTTAACATATAATGCTCAGTATAAAGATTCAAATAATAATAATAAAGATAGTGCAACTTGTTTACTTATTGATTATAATATATCAATGTAATTCATATTTATAAGTGCTAGTAGTTTTGTTAATGCAAGATGTTCTTTGAAAAGCACTGTAAGCACAGACTAATTTATTGATAATATTAATGTTTAATTACGCCTGTAATACAGCAATAATTATAACAAAATCCAAATTAATTTATAATATCAAACAGGGTGATTATTGCGGTTCATGCTATGCGTTCGCTGCTTTAGCCGTGATCGAAAATCGTCTCCGACAAAAGCAAATTTATGACAAGATTGATTTAAGCGAACAAGAAATAGTGGATTGCAGCAATAATACGGAATTTCTAAACGGTGGTTGTGGTGGTGGTAATTTATTTGGCACGATGAAATATCTAGCTGATCGTTTTGTCAGTCACGAGGCGTATTATACATATAAGATAAGTATATGAAAAATTTGTTTCCTTAAATTATTTCAATAATTAAACAAGTATATATTTATTACAAATATGTTATTTGTATTAATAAGCTAGGCAAAGTGCTCGATGCAAACGAAATGCGTATTGGAACCATAAAATTGCCAACCTACATATGAAGTATGGTGGCTTCGACTGGAAAAACAGCGAAGATTTTATGTATGATACAATCGACAAATATGGGGCGATAGCAACTGTCATAACAGTAAATAATCATGTCAAACAATATAAAAGGTATATACATAGATAAATATGTAGATACCTAAATTATCGATAACTTGATCGGTTAGTTATATTTATTAAGTTATTAAGTGATATGTTAGTTTAAGTTATAGGCAAATTTATTATAATTATAAGTTAATTTTAAATAAATAATTTTAGATAATTATATTTATAAAAAATATACCGCTGGATTTTCTATTTAATATTAATATTTCTAATTAATTTGAAACTATATTATTTGCAAACATGTAAATAAATACTTTAATAAGTATATAGAAATTATTTATGAATTTTGCAATAAATTGTAGCGGCGTTTTCGACGATAACACGTGCGATCAATCTAAAAACAAGCATGCTATTGCTGTGTCTGGCTACTCGTGGGGCTGGTCGTGGTACTGGTTTATACATTACTGGATTATTAAGAACAGTTGGGGCAAAGACTGGGGTGAAAACGGCTATATTCGACTCATTTCGTACTATAACCGATGCAATAT
This sequence comes from Metabelba pulverosa, assembly GCA_034697605.1. Taxonomy (NCBI): domain Eukaryota; kingdom Metazoa; phylum Arthropoda; class Arachnida; order Sarcoptiformes; family Damaeidae; genus Metabelba; species Metabelba pulverosa. The sequence goes on along the minus strand of JAQIXC010000547.1, from coordinate 264 downwards.
TGGTCGCCTGGAAATATATTCGCCAATTATATTAGATAAAGGTACATTTTAAAAATATTAATATAATGTAAAAATTAATTATTTTCAATTATATTTTTCAGATGCAGTTTATAAAAAACATTATCCTTATTTATAATTTGTCAAACTGATTGCACATTTGTCAATAAATGTAACATGCATCATATAGATTAGACACCCAAATCGGGCCGACTTTTGACGGCCCGGCCCGGCCCGACTTTTCAGACCCATCGGCCCGATCCGGCC